>JALDNG010000047.1:1232500-1440000 GCA_024349245.1 Neodontobutis hainanensis
AGTCACTTAGAGTTAGCTCTAGAGGTTATCATGGACTCTGAGTTAAATTTCCATAGTCACACACAATCAAAGGGATCATGTCCAAAGCACATTTATCCAGCAGGTTAGAAACATGTCTATCAAGGTTCTTATTCGAGTACTTATTCAAGAAAAGATTTCTGAGAAGACTTTAATTCGTAGGTTTGAAGGGGAAGATGTTTCATCCCTCATCAAGGGGACTTTGTAAAAGAGATGTGTTTTTATATCGCTGCTGATATGACTGATATGGGGTTTAGATTAGAACCCGAGCGGGTTCTAATCTAAACCCCATATCAGTCCAGTTTTAAAATCTCTGTACTGGTGTCCTGTTCTCCTCAGAGAATAGACTTTAAAACAGCACTGAAGTCTCTTAATATCTTAACAGCAGATTACATCTGACACTAGATCCTTGTGAACCTGCTAAAGCGTTTCAGTTTCAATCTGAAATAGCCTCTAGATGAAGTTAGACAAGCCTTAACTTGCTCTTCTAATTTACCTTTTATTTTTGTAAAGAACTCAGAAATACCCAGTGTATAAATTAGGCTATAGAAATAAATTTGCCTTTGTCTTGTGAGTGGCTACATGTTCAATGTTATCAGGCTCAGTATTCTCTTGAGCGACTTAAGTGTGTTGATTGTTGTTACACCATTAGTCGATGGAGCAAGAATCACACAGTTTAACAGTTTAACAGACATTGATTACGAAGCACAGTCCTATGGAATGATCTGGCTCCTCCGTGTGGTGGTATTCATCATTCCATAAATGTAGTTATTTGTTATTTATTTGAACAAACCTACATTTATCTGTTATGGATACACTGGAGGCTGGATGGATCAGTCTTCAATAGGGCTGCACAACATATAACAAATATAGAAAGAATATTATTGTATGATATATTTATTGGCCAGTCTCTGTCGCAATATCCAACAACCATATTATGTATTTGCAGGACACTGTGCAGCCCTTGTCTCCACTTGGACTAATGGACTAATAGTAAACTAATTATGCTGCTCTGAGCTGAAGTAGTTTGATGATGGGGGAAGTTTAAAATCTGCCGAAACAGCGAGCCTCAGTCCCTGCATTTGGGAGTGTTTTCATGTATTAAATTTTTTTTCTCTTTCATCTGCACCAGCACAGCCCTAAACCACTGCACACTGCTGGTCTGCACCGCTCTGCCTCTCTCAGGTTCGTCTCTAATGGGACATCTGTACAGCACCACAAAGGTCTGCCACAGCATCCGGAGCATACTAATGCAGCGCTCGGCTTCTGCGGGCACACACTTGTTATTTCTGTAAAAAAATCACGCTCCCACCAGGAATAAGAACGCGCTTGTTTCTGCCTGCAGCACCAAAAATGTAAATGGGCTCACATTACTCTTCTAAATATCAATGTTTTTCAATGCAACAAGACTCATTATGGCTGCAAAACACGAGGGGTCAGACTGAGGTGGCTCGACTCTGACAAGGACAGCTCAGTGTTAGGGAACATTAATGACACGTAAGGTGCATTAGCTTGGGATATTGGGTGGAGATATTTCCACACAAAAGAGCCAATTCATGTCAGTTTGGCTATTCCTACTGTGTACACACATTTTGTGGTGTCATTCACGCTCACTGGTGACTTTAATAAATACATTTTTTACTGCAACTTGATGCATTAAGTCACCATTTACACAAGAACGCTGATCAGGAAAGATTTAATGAAAACACAACACTAGTGCCATTGATGATTTGTGTTAATATGACAATGTTATGATACAAGACTCCCAAAGTGTAGTAGTACATATGCTGGACCTGTGTTTTTTTTTTTTTTGCTTCTTCTGCCACCTTCTCTTCTACACAGGCGTCGCTTGTGTATGCATGTTGCATCGAGGACCGCATTTTGTTACTATTGTTACTTCATCTGTCATTACTGGTAGAGCTGTTGTCCCTCAACTGGAAGGTTGGTGGTTTGATTCCCGCTCTCTTCCGACTTCCGCTGTGTTATAAATTCCTTCTGGTGCTTCAAAGGCATCAGCAGAAGTATTTTTGAATGTGTGCTTCCTCCACTTGCTAGAACAGCAAAATAGTAGAGTGGGACCTTTAAATGAGCGTAACAACTCTGTATTGATTTTATGCATGAGCCTGAACTATGCATGGTCAACAGGATATTTATTATCATAAAGAGCCTTGGATTCATTAAAATGTTTAGCCTATTGTATTTTTTTATTTATCCAGGAAAGTCCCACTGAGATTACAAATCTCTTTTGCAGAGGAGTCCTGGTCCTGTGTGTGTGTGTAGGGAGGACTATTACACATGTTTTTGGTGGTAAAGGAAACAGACACGGAGAAAACATTAAAAATCCACATAAAGAGGCCCTGCCCTGGATGGTAATCAAACCCAGGACCTTGTTGTGATGCAGGAGTCCTAACCACACTGCCAATGTGTTAAAACAAAACAGAGTAGAGTGGTTTAAGATTGATGCATCTAAAGTTACTATTAAAGTGAAACAAATAGACCAAATACATCAATCATGAATAATAATAATTCCTGTCAAAACATCATGCTTTTATGACAAATACAAAATGCATGGATTCATAAAGATTTTAGATATGCTGTTTCCTAAATTTACCACATGTTCAATTTAAAGGAGAGGGTTAATACTCGTGGATTATGTTTCCATTAATGCTTTTCAATCTAAATGGTAGATTTTATTTCAAAACTTCTCAGAAAATGGACCTTGACATTTGACAGAGTAAGGCTGTAATATCTGATGAGGAAGGTTTAAAGTGATGACTTTTCTTCCAATTTCATATAAAAATTGTCTTATGTATAAGAAGTCTTTTAAAAATCCATTTTTGAACAGATTTGCAATGTGGATGATGTAGACATTACATTTTACAGGCTTCTGCTTTATCTCTGTTTTGCTGATCCACATGTGCAGAATCCTGAAGGACAAGGAGCCGTTGAGTTTTCATGTGACGTGCCTTCAGAGGATTTTTGGTCTCCAGGAAACTAACCAAATGCACCAGTTGCTGCTGCTGAAAGCCAGTTTGGCCAGCCATCCTTATTTTTCTTTTGTTTCTATCTAACAAATTAGTCTGGTCACAGAATTTGACACAAAAATACTGGAAAGACATACAACTCAAATGAGCTTCTGTGCTAGTCATGTGATCAAACCTAAAATCATTTTTGATAAACAGTTTAAATTGTTCCAACAGGATTCCTACCAATAATGTTGAGGGAAGGGACAGAGGATTTTTGTGAATGGGTATGACTGGCTATCTGAGCAGTCAGAACAGAGCATTATGAACATTAGCATAAGGAGCACAACTCTGGTGTAACCTACAACTCGGACATGTCAGACCCTATTAAAACCAACCGAAAAAATAAAACTTTACTGTTTTTGTGACAATGTGTATTTATCCATTACCTCTATTAGACAAATCTATATTATTCTCATGATTTTTCGTATGTTACTATAATGTCAAATACTGAGTGAAAACTGAAATAAGGTTTTCAGACGCAGCGTGACTTGTGCAGCCTCTTTTTTCATAATTTCAAACCAAAATGAAGAAAAGAAGAGAGAAAATTGTTGGACAACCAAGAACAAGAACTTCACACATGGAGACACTATGAACCCTGCAAACTGAACGCTTTGCTTTGTCCTTGTGACCCATTTATTTGCCTTGGGAATTCAGACAGCAGTGACTTGGAAACTCGTGCTTTGGTAAACAGCATGCTGCGGCTTCAGCAGACTTTGCCAGACACGCCAAATGGGTGCAAAACCATTAAAGGGGCATATTAATCCTTTGAGAGACCTCTACTCGGCATGTCGGTCAGACCACAACATTGTCTATTTGGTTCTGTCTTTCAAACCGGTCCTGAAGGAATGCAAAGCAAAAGCGCGTTAGTTCCTGTTTGGTCCGACAACTCTATTCTGAAGGACTGTTACAGCTGCATAGACTGGAAAGTGCTCAAAGATGTTTGTGTCAACGCTATTGTCAGTCAATGTTAAGGCATTAGTTTTAACAAAGAAAACACTATAAGGAGCTTCAGAAAGAAGTTAAAAGAGAAAAATAGGCTAAATTCAATTATAAAGATAAAATTGTTAACTCACTTTGCTCTGGAAACTCACGCCCAGCACGGCAGTGTATTTATTCTGATGGGAATCTATAAGTTCCATCAGCTGTGACAATAACCCTGACTCCCTTGAAATTGAATTTCATTTTTTTTACAATCATTTTAATGTGTGGGACTTTGAAGTCCCAGGCAGGTGCCTGTTTTGGAAAATGCTGTGTCTGAAGAGTTGAATTTAGAGCGAAACAAAATGGTTTTGGCATTTTTGAGGCATTCAAGAATGGAAAAGCTTTGATTCAAATGGCATAAGTACAACACATTCTTAAAAAGTGTGCTGAACAACTAGAATTGAATTGAATTGAATTGAATAAACTTTATTGTCTCCCATTGTAAACAAGGGCAGACATTTGTCTTTAGCTGGCAAGATTCACATATTCTTCACATACACACACAATAAACACATAAAAGTTTACCTTTGTCCAGAAGGCAGAAGCTGAAAGTGGTGAGAGAGAGGATGTCTTATATATGTTTTATTTTTATGAGGTCACTCATAAAAATCACACTCCAGAAAGTTCCTACAGTTTGGAAAGACCTCATCATTGTATCTGTCCCCAAAAACAACACTGCTAAATCTCCCAGTGACTATAGGCCTGAGGCACTCATGTCCCTTCTTATGAGATCTTTTAAGAAACTGGTAAAGAATGAACTTCCAAATCAAGTCTCAAACTGGATCCACTCCAGTCTGCCAAAAGGTTAGGCTGGGCCACATTTAAATTGGATTTGAACTCATTTGGAATATGCTGATTCTTTTTTATGTTTTTTTTTTTATTGATATTACATCTGCTTTTAAATGTATTAAGTCACACATTTTAGCTCAAGGCACAACATTATCCACAGTCTTACTTGTTGGCTGCTGGACTTTTGAACTGACAGACCTCAAAGGGTGAAAGTAAACAGTGTCTTGTCAGATGTTTTCTTCTCCACCGGTTCTCTTCAAGGCTGTGTCCTCTCCTGTTTGTGCTCTACACAAATGAGTGTTGAACCCTAAGGATGGGCAACATATTCTAAAGTTTGCTGACGACATGCACATGAGGTAACACATGTAAGTAACACACATCCAGCCTCAGTTTGGTGTAAAATAAGTATTGTCATGACCTTTGTATTTCTTTTGATTGTGAACAATAGTGGAACTGTGATGTAATATTCACGGTCATTTTCTAAAACTGGGTTATTTTAGAGGAAGCTTTTATTGTTTTCTTGGAATTGAACCTTTATCTATTCATGCAGTAATGAGGTGGCAGCATAAAGAAAACCTAGTTATGAATACAAGGGCTTTCAGAGTTGACTCTCATGTCACACTTCAGAGTTGATGTTTTAAATGTTAAGTGGCCACTTACCTAAACTGAACTGTCAGTTTTATGACTTTGAATACATCTTTATTTTTTTTCATTTGGGCTTTTTTGAAAGGGGCCTATTCAAAGTGACAGGATGAATCAGACTCCCTGTCAGAAAACCAAGAGTGCATAAAGACGTCTCTACAATAAACGCTGAAAATCAGTTTCTTCCAGTGAGTTGCTGAAGTTTTCATTAATGTCTCTAATACCACCAGATTCTTTCCTTTTGCACTGGTGGATCAGCTTTGCTGTTTTACATTCATGTGTCATGTACATGTGTCACATATTCATTAGCCCTTCTTCGGCTAAAAGGTCATGTTACTCCTTATAAATGTCAATTTAATGATTATTCGTTTATTGGTAGAGTTAACATCAGATCATAACATCCCCTCCTTCAACTCAACTCTAAATATATTGTCACTTTACATAAAATACAATTAAAAGGAAGCAATGAAGGAGGCTGTTTACTTGGATTCAGGTCTTACTGCGTTAAATGAAGTCTTTAGTTGCATCTATAAAGGCTACATACTGCAGTGCACTCGTTTAGCAGTGCTTGCAAATGTCAAGTTGAAATATCACCAGTTGACATGGGCGTACTTTCTAAATGCTGTGGCTCAATGTTGTAGCAGGTCAGTCTTCAATTCCCCACGCCTAAACTTGTGAAGACACTCAGGAACTGTGTTTAAACTTTCACCTCAGTGCCAGCCAAGGATCTTCTACTTTCACAGATTAACAATTTATGCTTAGACTCCCAGTTACAGACCCTTAAAAACTGTTTGTTTAAACTGAAGAAGCCTGGAGAAGATCTGATTAACATCCACCTTCTAAAACATTAACAGATGGCCAAGGTGTTTTGTTTAGGCCAGGAAACGTAATTAATGTCTTTGTTTTTGCTTTCACAAAGAAGGTAGATCTAGCATCAACCAGCACCAGGTCAAAGGTGACTCGTGACCAGGGCATTGGCGCCATGTTAGGCCACCATAAATTCTGTAAGATAAGACAAAGATTTATGCAACTTTCCCAAGAACATTCTCGCTCTACTGATGGACATTTGGAATGTCTTTCATCTACCAGCCTTGGAGACTTCTAGTATGATCAAATACTGCCCTCTGTTGGTCAAACAGACTAAGGACTCTAACTTCACTAAAAGGCATTTGTGTGGTAATTTGAATAAAGGAAAGATATTGTGTTAAATGTGCTAACAATTATACTGTTCGTTTTCAGAACGCAGAGTTGTGACAAGACAAACTCCTCATTCCATTTTTCTTGTGTACAGGTTACGTTTTATTTTTATTGTAATGAATATATGTTCTCATAATAATTCTAACAAGACACATTTTCTCTGTATAATCCTAGAAGTAATAATGTTTTGTGTGTTTTATGAAAACCAAGAAAAACATTGTGAAACAAAAGAAATGTTTAACTTAGGTAAGGTGATAAAACCTGGCTGCTGGCCAAGAACTCTGCTCTCTGCCTCTCTGTTCCGCTGTCTGATCCTGCTTCTCCCTTACAGCCGGTCCGCCAGGACCGTCCCGTCTTTGCAACCTTACAAGTTTTGGACCTCGTGTAAACGAGTAATTTTTCTTTGTACTTTAAAGCCTGATAGTTTAACTTGTTATGCTAAAGTTTTTCCTTCTTTCTAATCAGCTGTTCAAAATATTTTCGTCTCTTCGGTTGCAGACGGAAGTTAACTTTATTTTATTTTTGCCTGTTGAAACCAGTCGGCTTGACCAAACCTAGCTTTCTCAAAGCAAGTTTTAAACCAGAAGAACAGCCGCTAAGACCTCTTTCAGTGGACCTCGCAATAACTTTGAAAGCCCTGCAGCCCTCTCTGGAGACTGACTGTACACGGCGGCCATCTTGGAGGCGACACGAGTCATCAGCCAGCGACAGGACTTTGAAGAATCTTTGGACCTGTTGTCGCTAAGATCTGATGACAATCACGACCACCAGGGTGAGTCTTAAACGTGACACATAAATTTGGCGTCATACTGTACTGTCGAAAACATAAGAGCCTTGGCCTCAGAAGCTGTCATCGAATCCCCTTTAAAGCTCTGTAAACGCCCCTCAGTTAATAACAGATGTTTGTAAACATTTGTAAATGTTTTATTGTTCTGTTGTTCATCCATTCCTGTGTTAATTGTCCTTATTATTGTCCCATAACTTTACCCATTGTGTCATTTCCCTATCATTATCATTCATTGTTAAACTTTGTGTGATCTTTAAAAAAACACTATAGAATTAATATCTTGGTAGTGTTTTACCTGTTTATATTAAGGACATACGAAAACAAGCAGAATTCTACCTTCAGATTATAGACATAATCGTCCTTTCTCACAACGTTTATGAAAATATAGATATTAATAAGTTGAGAATGGTGCCCCGTAATTAATATAATTAATTTGATATCAATCAGAACTACCTACTGCACAAATATCTGCTACAATGTGGTGTGACAGTAAGCAAGTACGACAAATCAGAGTGCTAGAAGTATAAGTGTAATGCATTAGCCTAATGGTTTAGAAAATGGTTGTGTGATCGTTTTGTGGTCTGAATGGTGTATTTTACCACTTTAATGTATCACATAAAGGTGTGTTATAGGTAAGTAGCACTGATATTTGCTGATTGTAGCGCTCATTGTTTTCAACTGGGTCAGAATCTTTTTACAAAAGATGTTGCATAAGTTGTCAGGAGTCCTACACTGTTTGTGTCAAATCTGAGAGAGAACAGCAGGTGAAATTAGCATTAAACCCATCCGGACACGACAGGGCAAAATGGAAATCTCACCAGGTTAAAGTGTAACACCTTAGCCGAAGCACGAACAGTTACCTGGCAGTGTGGGAAGAGATGAATGAGGGGGCGACAACAATAAGTTTTCTTTTAAAAATATTCTGATGGAAGTGTGGTTAAAGCCAAAGTAGTCTGTTCAGTAGTCTTTCCACCAAAGCACATACCAGTTTAAATACCATCCTTGATCAAATTGTAAACTATTATATTATATTAGCAATGATGCTAATGCTTAAGACTCAACAAGCTGCACTTGTCAGGCAACAAATCAACATCAGCGGTAAATGTTATGGCTCAAAACACAAGGACCCAAAGAAATGGACACAAGACCGGGACTACAGGTAAGTGTTTTTACTGGAGGCCAGCTGGTCCGGAAGTGAATGCTGGAGTGGTGAGTGGATGACGGGCTCTGAAGCTGGTAGTGTTGAGAAAGCTCTGCTCCACACATACACACGAGAAAAGAGGGGATGGGAACAGAGAAGCCAGGGAAACTAGTGTCACAGAAAGCTGACAAAGCAATCAATACAACAACAAAAGTGAACCTTATTAACACCAAATGGATAACTGCAGACTGCTGACATGTTAATATTGTTGAAGACAGGGGGCTGCTAAAAAGGTGGAAGAGCTTATAACATTTAGTCAATTAGAATATGCTTTTATTCAAAGCAACTTACATTAAGCTTCTGTTCACCAGTGTTACAGCTGGAACACCGCTGGAGACAAGGTGGTTAAGTGTCTTTCCCAAGGCAATTGTAGGGGACTTTTATGATATGAATATATTTAGAGAAGGAGGAAGATATTACGCTTTAATTACGCTTACTGAAGACCACTGAACATTAGTAACTATATGTAATTAATCATGAATAATTACATTAAACAAAAAGTACATATTTTTTTATTATTATGGTTGGGGAAAATGGTTTAAACCCCAAATACTGTGGTATATTATAGAAGCAATTATTAGTATAAAAAAATAATAATTCAAAAAACAGGCTTTATGGTGCCATCTACTGTTTATTATAAGGGATTTTAATATAGATTTTAATAGTACCTGTACTCAGAAACGAAAAATACTGGCCAACCACATGTTTAAAAAAGGAGCATGCCCATCTGCCCATTGTGTGTTCATACTGTGGTCACTGCGTGGTCACTGCGTGCTCACACTGTGGTCACTGTGTGGTCACACTGTGGTCACTGTGTGGTCACACTGTGGTCACTGTGTGGTCACTGTTTGCTCACACTGTGGTCACTGCGTGGTCACTGCGTGCTCACACTGTGGTCACTGTGTGCTCACACTGTGGTCACTGTGTGGTCACTGCGTGCTCACACTGTGGTCACTGTGTGGTCACTGCGTGCTCACACTGTGGTCACTGTGTGCTCACACTGTGGTCACTGCGTGGTCACTGCGTGCTCACACTGTGGTCACTGCGTGGTCACACTGTGGTCACTGTGTGCTCACACTGTGGTCACTGTGTGGTCACTGCGTGCTCACACTGTGGTCACTGTGTGCTCACACTGTGGTCACTGTGTGGTCACTGCGTGCTCACACTGTGGTCACTGCGTGCTCACACTGTGGTCACTGTGTGGTCACTGTGTGCTCACACTGTGGTCACTGCGTGGTCACTGCGTGCTCACACTGTGGTCACTGTGTGGTCACTGCGTGCTCACACTGTGGTCACTGTGTGGTCACTGCGTGCTCACACTGTGGTCACTGCGTGCTCACACTGTGGTCACTGCGTGGTCACTGTGTGGTCACTGCGTGCTCACACTGTGGTCACTGCGTGGTCACTGCGTGCTCACACTGTGGTCACTGTGTGGTCACTGCGTGCTCACACTGTGGTCACTGCGTGGTCACTGCGTGCTCACACTGTGGTCACTGTGTGGTCACTGCGTGCTCACACTGTGGTCACTGCGTGGTCACTGCGTGCTCACACTGTGGTCACTGTGTGGTCACTGTTTGCTCACACAGTGAGATCACCATATAACACTACGATGCAATAATTGTGTTAGTTCACTGTTATCTAAAATGATTCAGTTAACTTAAACTTTTACACCCACATTTGTTTTTTCCATCAATAAAAACAAACAAAAAGTCAGCTTTTTCCTTTATTTGGTTTCCTTTTCAGCCTGGTGTTGGCGTTGGACAAAAAAATTTCTACTTGGCGAATACATTCCACCTCTGGTGTTGTTCTGGTGGTTACTTTTAGCTTCTTCACCGCTATTTCATTTTGTTTGTGAAAAGACCTGACACATTCTAAAAACACAAAGAGCAAGGTGTTAACATTTTAATTTCTATAGCAGCATCCAGATGCACAAACCAAAACTTAAACACTTCAAGCATGTCAGGAGCACAGGTGGCAACACCTTCTTCCCATCTTTCCCCGTTCTGTTATACAGACAGAGAACATTGTCTGATGCTATGCTTTTTTAAAGCCTGTCTCACCATCTCACCTTTATTGGAGCTGCCGTGAGTATGGATGAGATAGTGTACCTGACAAAAACATACATAATATTGTCATGATTAAAATATACCAGGCTTCAACATTTATTTTACATGGTATCTGCTGCTGCTGCAAAAATAATAATAATAATAATAAAACTGTGGCTTTGTTGTAAAAATAAACGCAAAATTTATATAGTAGTACTAACATAAAGCTCTCGATAATTTTTGTCTTCTTCAAGCCCCTAACAGAAGGCTTCAAACGTTTCAAAGCTGGAGCACTGTTGTTTAAAAAGTTCCTCATGGGCATCTTCTTCTGCCCGCTTCATGAGAACAGACTTAACTTTTGCATTATATCACATATATATCACATACCAAACAATTTCTCCATGGTCACTCAAAATTACATACATAAAGGTCAGTGAAATTGCATTTATCTAAATCAGTTATATTGTTTCTATATTTATTTTTCTACATCAATTAAACCGTTTTTTTCCCTGATCGTTTTATCCACAATGCACATGTAGGTGGTTCACTTTAAGTGTGGGGACATTTGAAACAATGTAAAAAACACACACACACACACACAATAAATTATATTAAATTATAACTCACCTGAAGAAGCAGAGCTTTTGGGATGATCATCCTCATGCATTGCCACATTTCCCTGAAGAGTGTCTGAGAGTCATGACACAAAATTCTCTTATAAGGTAATTGTGATGTGTTTGCATGTGTTAAAGGGAATATCTATTGTCTCACCTAAGAATACTGGGTTGGGCTGGCTTGAGTTTAAATAACTGTCATCAGGGCTTTCATTGTTATCATTCAGACAGTCACCTGAACAATGTGAATTAGAATGATCAAATTAGCTTAACCAGATTCAATTTAAGAGAAAAAGTGTTTCAAACTCACCAGATGTTTGACCAGATGAAGTGGACTCTTGACTACTTTTAAGAAAAGACATAAGACATTCAAAATCAGCAAATACAATTATAAAGCTGATTCTGCTAAGTTCCTTAGATAAGTTAAAACACAAGCTTACCATGTATCTGGGGGTTTTGTTGGCCAGCTGAACATTCTTTGTCTTCAGACCAACACGCTTCATTGCATTTCTTGACTTCTTTAAATGCACATCATCTGTTTATCACATTAAAATGAGTATGATCACCTAATCTTTTGCCATAACAAACCTCGAATACACAATGAATAAAAAATGTACACACCTGGTTTCCTGGTTTGCACTGTAATTTCTTTATACGTCATCTGATGTTGAAGCTCATGAAAGTCTGAGAGGAAGATATAGAAGTAAGTGGCTTAATGTACATCAATACATGAATGCATGGGTTTTCTAACCGAGGTCAGGGGACCCACAACAGGCCTCCAGAGGGTTGTAAGGGTCTTCATAAAATTCATAAAAAACATAAATATTAATATATTCAAACATTGTTACAGTCACATTTTTAAGTTGTTGATAGAGACATTTAAGTGTTTATATTTGTTTTGTATCTGTAGTATGGGATTTGTATTTCTTTGTAAAACAATTCTTTGTAAAGAAAAGGAGTGTTCACTATCAGAAGTGTTTTCATTTTTTTTTCTGAAGAGCCAAAATGACCTTTTTTGATTTTCAACGAGCTTTTTGTTGCTGTCTTTTCAAAGCCTTCATTTTTGTTTCCAAATTCCAAAAAACTTCTGTATTAGTAAAATATTATATGAAACACATAAATCTTTTACATTTTTTTTTTGTTTGAGAGGACAACCTTAGCCACTCTCACTGATTACTGTATTTGATAATTGTTTAAGAAGTCTTCTTTGGACAACAGGTGTGTATCCTAAAGAAAGTGTGTATCATAAAGTACTTTAAACTACACTTTTGTAGATCTACACTTTACATTCTTAATGATGTAGTGTTGCATCAGATGTCTGGGTAAAGTTGCGTGTTATGTTAATAAGAGGATGAATGTCAGTCAGTCACTTTGAGTTTTGGTAAATGGGAAGTGACGTTGAAGCTTTTAACATAAAACAGCTACAGTTCAGCAGATAGAAGTTGTTGTTAAAAAACTAGTCATGTAGCGTGGTGAAATAAGGCTTTTTTATCTTTAATATGAGTGTCTAAGAGTAGGCATACTTCATCTTTTTATCCAAAGAGCAATGATAGTTTACGCTATTCCACCAGTGCAGCATTCTTGCTTACTGTTGTTTTACAGCACTTGTTAATTATTGAAATATAAGTATAAATTTAAAAAATATATATATTGATATATAAAGTTAGTAATGTTTTAATGATCTGACATAACAGGCCTAACAATTTGCAAATACTGATATGCAAACTAGCTGCAGCTGGCAATTTTGGTGTGATTACTGAATGTCAAATGGCTGGTGCACATGTAGCATGTGTGAGCAGTACTCTGCTAAAAAAAAAAAAGACCAGACCACATTGCACATCTAAAAGTATGTAAATAGGCCACTCACCATTTCTGCGGTGTAACAATACCATGCACAACTTTTTCTTCTTCTTTACATGTTTTATGGTGGTTGGAAGACCAGCTTAGATGGTGCATTTACCACCGCCAACTGGACCGGAGTGTGAAGCATTCACAATGAGCTCACGCTTTACACACATGCTGAGGATCAGAGTATGAGGATCAGATGAACTCACGTTGAGCTCACGCTTTACACACATGCTGAGGATCACAGTATGAGGATCAGATGAACTCACGTTGAGCTCACGCTTTACACACATGCTGAGGATCACAGTATGAGGATCAGATGAACTCACACTTTACACACATGCTGAGGATCACAGTGTGAGGATCAGATGAACTCACACTTTACACACATGCTGAGGATCACAGTGTGAGGATCAGATGAACTCACACTTTACACACATGCTGAGGATCACAGTGTGAGGATCAGATGAACTCACACTTTACACACATGCTGAGGATCACAGTATGAGGATCACATGAACTCACACTTTACACACATGCTGAGGATCACAGTGTGAGGATCACATGAACTCACACTTTACACACATGCTGAGGATCACAGTGTGAGGATCACATGAACTCACACTTTACACACATGCTGAGGATCACAGTATGAGGATCACATGAACTCACACTTTACACACATGCTGAAGATCACAGTATGAGGATCAGATGAACTCACACTTTACACACATGCTGAGGATCACAGTGTGAGGATCAGATGAACTCACACTTTACACACATGCTGAGGATCACAGTATGAGGATCACATGAACTCACACTTTACACACATGCTGAGGATCACAGTGTGAGGATCAGATGAACTCACACTTTACACACATGCTGAGGATCACAGTGTGAGGATCAGATGAACTCACACTTTACACACATGCTGAGGATCACAGTATGAGGATCAGATGAACTCACGTTGAGCTCACGCTTTACACACATGCTGAGGATCACAGTATGAGGATCACATGAACTCACACTTTACACACATGCTGAGGATCACAGTATGAGGATCACATGAACTCACACTTTACACACATGCTGAGGATCACAGTATGAGGATCAGATGAACTCACACTTTACACACATGCTGAGGATCACAGTATGAGGATCAGATGAACTCACACTTTACACACATGCTGAGGATCACAGTGTGAGGATCAGATGAACTCACACTTTACACACATGCTGAGGATCACAGTATGAGAATTGTGTGATGTCACTGTGATTATCGCATGATCTCACGTTTTGACTGGGATTGATCAACACCAGCTGAAGATTTGTGTGCATTTGAAAAGTTCTCCTTGGCTTATAAAACCCTTGATTGGGCTGCTTCATTCCATAGAAGGAAGAGATGGCTGAGATGAACTGTGGATCACATGTATGTAAGCTGCTCAGCAAATTACCTGGGACTTACTCGATTCCTTTATTGAACACTGCATTCCAAAAAGCATCCTGGGAGATGAAGTGCGGCAGTCATACACCTTGGAAAATCTGTCAGCTCGGCTCTAGGTCAAGGCTCATGCACGTTGTCTCTTACAGAACACAGTGATTGCATCTGGGTTGGAAAGAAAGGACATAAGTAATCAACCTAAACAGCACTTGAAAGAAGTTGTTTACCATGTATCTGTCTAGGGCAGGGGTGCTCAATAGATTGCGATCAATCAGTCGATCGCAAAGGTAGTATTGGTTGATCGCAAGACAGAAAAAAAAAAAAAAGACGTCAGCCAATCACTTGATTGATATACTGGGCAATGAGTCAACAAGCTTTAGCGACTTACCTCCAATTTTTAGACCTCGAATATTTTCTCTTAAACTAAGTGCAGCAAAACTAGGAGGACTAGGGGGAGCGGGAACAAGTAAGAAGACAAAAACCTATCGCTTTCATACAGAATGGGGGAGGACTTTTTTCACGAGGACATTTTTGAAGTGCATTTGCGGTATCTGTCTGCAGTTACTGTCCGGACTATGCATCCCTGGCTGATTCAATTCAGTGCAAGTCCTCTCAGGTAATGACAAAAAATGTACATAGTTAATTTTGTTGTGTTGTGCAATATTGGTTCATACGGTTATGCAAAGTACATCCACATAGTACATTGTACATATAAAGAATCCTCAATATACTTGTAAATAAATATATGTTTTGCATTTTTGTAGTGGGTATATCATTTTGACTTGGTCTTTTTATAAGTAGTTTGCATGCTGAAAAAGTGTGAGCACCGCTGGTCTAGGGAGCCTTGCAGGGCTTGCAACCAACTCCACTTAACCATCCTACATGACACGATCCCATCAGCTGGCAGTGCATGATGGTGAGCACGCCCACCTCAGACCTTTATCTGTTATTACGTGGTCATAACAAACATTCATCAGAGTGATATCCTGAACTCCCAAACATTAGTGTAATAAGATTATATGCTCTTCCTTGTCTGGTCCACTTATTCAGTTGCTGTTCTAGGTTCTTCAATGTCAAGGTCAGACAGCCCTCTTCTTCTGGTCCTGCACGTATTCCTCTATCTATCTGTAACTGTAACCAAATATAGCTAAGATGCAGCTGTCCGTCACCTCCTGACTAGCAATGAGAGCAGAGAAGGTCGGTATTCTTAGCAGAGCAGATACGCTATTGTCTAGAGGGTTAGAGGAATACTAAAATTACCTGAACTGTCATACAGAGTTAATACTGAAGTGTAAGCATGTGGTTTCCTGACATTCAAAGAGATCAATCATTTCTGTGATTCTGCTGTAAAGCAACTTGACCTTTCTGATGAACTGGAAGTTCTCAGTCTTCAAACTATCTGCCATGATGTCTTGCAGGTGAAAGGAACTACGGTTAGTTTTCACGTATCACCTTCCTCAGATCCATCTTATTCAGTGTTCAAAATGATTTTATTACTTTTGTTTTTAATTTAATGGAGTATTCCTGTCCTACTACTACCTATAAAAGTATTATCAGGACCTAAAATACTTACCTTTACCTGTGCTTAACAGGGTTAACCCTTTATCGGACACCACCCTCCAGACCTTCAACCATTTGCGCTAATGTTTGTTTTTCCACGTCGGTGCTTCCCTTAACCATACACAAACATATAGTGCTAGCCAGCTTAATTAAGCTGTTTTATTGGAGAACAAAGGAGAACAATTGTAATACTGACAATATGCCTATATTTGTAAGTTAGTTAAGTTAGATACACGTTAAGACACTCAGTTGTTGTCACATGAGGAGGAAAGTGTGGCTTCTTACTGCAGTTTGTCTGATAAATTCATTGGTGATGTCATCCAGGCATTGTTGGCATGGTAACGTTTTGTGGCAGTTCTGTAGGGTGGCATGGTTCAGTCTGGCTTGTCCCATTGTTGATCTCAAGTAGGACTTAAGTCTCTACAGACTTGAAAACAAGCTTGATGATCTTAATGAGTTTGGTCATCTCTGGTAACATGTCTTTTAAGTGTCTCCCCTCGTCGCTTTGAATGACGTTGACAGAATCATCAAAGCTTTGGAGGCTTACTCCTTGTTTTTTTGCTATATCACTGAACATATCACGGTGCAGCGTATACAGCTTCCACTCGAAAGGAAAATTTTAGCATGAAACAGGCGCGGATTTACAGGTGGGCCTGGGTGGGCACGTGCCCACCCAGATTGACTGTTGGCCCACCCAATCAGATTAATAAAAAAATTATTTTATAATAACGAATTAATAAATAATTTAAGTTTAATAGTTTCCAGAGGACATTTAAGTACAGTAGCTACAAAAAATAGCTACAAAATAAAAATATTATGTCGGCATATCACGTGTCCGTCCAGTGATATCCAGTGCTATCACGCAACACACCGCGGGAACGTTTTCGCGGCAAACTAATAACCGAGCTATGGCTAAACAGCTATCATTGCAGCACTTTTTAAAAAGACCACGTCTAGATGATGACATAATTCTGGACCATGTCAAAACGTTACCTGAGGAGGAGGAGGAGGGTGGTCGTGAGACACTTAACTTTAGTGGCTTATTATTTTCATCGAGTCATGTTAGCATGAAGGCTGCTGACACTGCACTCCACCGCCACAGACCGCCACCAGCATCCAAAGAGACAACCGCTACGCCATCGGATCTATCGGCAATGGAGGAACCTGCCACTCAGCCAAAGCTGTCAACATTTCCGTCTACTATCATAAGTGGAAAACCACGCTCATTCAACAGCAACTGGTATGAGAAATTCAAATGGATTGAATACAGCAAAGAACGGGATGCTGTGTTTTGCAAGGCGTGTAAACATTTTTCGGAGATGCACACAGAGTTTGCTTTTATTAAAGATGGCTACAAGGACTGGAAACATCTCAGAGAAGCCTGTGACAAACATGAAGCAAGCAAGCTCCATGCTATGGCGTTAACTAAGCACAAATCGTACATGGTCAGCCATGCACAGCAAAGCCGCGGGACAGTTTTGAACCAGCTGCACGGTGACACGCCGTCACTTGTGGAGCGAAACAGGGAGCATATTAAAGTTGTGTTGGACATTGCCATGTTATGTGCCAAGCTGGAAATACCACTCAGGGGCCACAGAGAAACCGAGGATGCACTTAATAGAGGTAATTTCTTAGAGCTCTTCAAGTTCATGTCAAAATATGCTCCAGAAATTGAAAATCGAATGAACAAGCTGCCCCGAAATGCCACATTCATGAGCCACCATATCCAGGATGAGTTGCAATTCTCATCGGCTAAACTTAGTGCTTTGCGCCGCCGCCAAAGCGTCCGGACATGTGAGTACTTTTTTTGACACCGTTAATCAAATACACAGCTTCTTTACCGGAGCCCATCGGCACTCTTGTTTGATGGAGGTACAAAAGCAGATGCATCCCAACCGCAAGGTTATGGAGCTGGAGCGTTCATGTGATACCAGATGGAGCTCAAAATCCGGGTCAGTGCATAAGATTTTGCAGTTGCTTGATGTACTGCTGGAGGCTCTGGCTGCATTTTCCGAAACTAGTGGACAAAGTAAAATCGAAGCAGACCAGCTGTTGCAACAGGTGCAGACGAAAAAGTTTGTTTTCATGCTTTTAACGTTTTGCAAACTGTTTGAAAACAGCGATTTTGCCACCAAGGGGCTGCAGAGTTCAACGCTATGTGTGACGGACTGTATTTCACTCATTGAAACACTTAAAGCTACATATACAACTTTCCGAGAGGATTCGAAGGGTGACTTTGTTGAAGTGCTCAGACTGACAGAAGAGCTGATGGAAAAGCACGAGATAGCTAACTGGGACGTGGTTGCTTCTCGTGAACGCAAGCTGCCTTCAAAGTTTCATGTCTCTGTTGTCACCACAACGCTGGGAAAGACCTCGGCCGTCAGAAGCAATGAGGATTTAAAGGCCCTGTGGAACTGCATCATTGATCGACAGATAACCGAGTTAAACTGCAGGTTTAAAGACGACACCTACGGTGTAATGAGAGCCTCTGCCTCTTTCACACCTGGATCTGCCACTTTTGGAGTGAAAAACATTTTAAATGAACCATGTGCTTTGTATGGCATTGACATTCCTGATGCTGAACATGCTGTATTCATCCAGCACATAAGACGGAAAATGGATAAGGAGAACTTCCCCACATTAATGGAAATACTGGATAACTGCCCTGCCGACATTTTCCCCAACATCAATGGTTTTTTGAGGGCCATCATAACACTGCCTTTAACATCCTGCAGTGTAGAGAGACTTTTCTCCGCAACAAACAGGATCCAAACGCGCCTTAGGTCATCCATGCTGACTGGACGCCTGAACAACTTGGCACTTCTGTCCTTTGAAAGAGAACTTATTGACAGTTCGGATTATGATGACATAATCAGCGTTTTCAACTCAAAGCCCAGAAGACTCCGCCTGGTTTAGAGCTCAGGTAGGTAGCGTGTGTGTTTTTATGCTGGCCCGCTGTGGCATTACTGCTGTTTCTGAAAGGATGGTTCGAGTTATTTCAGTGTAGCAAAGATTTTAAGGAGTTTTATAAGACCTGTTTTTGTTTGTTAATTTATGTTCTTAAAAAGAAATAAAGAGAAATGAGAAACTGTTTGATTATCGTTTTTTCATTTTGTTTAAAAATAATAATATATAAAATAATAAATAAATAATGAGAAAAATCCAACCCCACATTTATAATAAAATGTATATAAGTTAAGTTTTTCCCATAATTATTCCCCCATAATTATTCTACTTTAATCTCCTGGTGAATATGAAGCTCGCTTAAACCGTTTTTCATTTCTCTTTATTTCTTTTTAAGTAGAAAATCAAATGACCAAAATACACACGGACCTGGTCTGCCCACTTTGTATAATGTTCATGTCTCCTTTGGCGTTTGTTTACGTTTAGTGAATACACTTCTGGCTCTGTGTCTCGAAATATAGCTGAGTATATATTATGGTATTTAAGTTACTTGATGTGATTTGCACGTGTTGATTTGATGTGATCTGTGTGTGACCTGAACACCAGTAAAAAATGTTTGATAGCAATTGGTTGTTTTCCTTGTGAATATATAACAAAAATCATACCTACCTGTTTTCTTCTGTCATGGTTCTTTTTAAAACACTGAATCAGCTCGTTCTCTTGTGAATTTTTTCTTTCTGCATGGGCTCTCCGTGCGCGCACTGACTTAAAAGTGGCATAATGCCACTGTTACACTGTGGAACATGTGCTCCGTGTGTGCAGTGCGTGACTGATCCATGATTGTAGGCTACCAGTACCACAAACACATACTCACTATTAAACACATTTATGGTGAGATTATTATATTTTCATGTCAATCTGTGTTAATTTTGACCACGAACCATGCACTATCAGCTTCTCACTTTAATTCAGCGCGTGCAGAAATAGACTCGGTGCAGAAACGATCTCTGCACTGCACCGCACATGGAACGGATCGCCGGACCGCATCCGCGCGCATGTGAATTTAAAGCTCTATAATACGGAGCCCGGGAATCAGGTGTATAATATAAAAAAAAAACAAGGCCCCTCCGTATATTCACCAGGCCCACCCATTAATGACGTTCTGTATCCGCCACTGGCATGAAATGTAAAGAAAAGAATGTCCCAAACTTGTATAGTTTTAAAAACAATCCATTGGCTTTCCCTCCTGCCTCACTGCTGTCATTTAAAGCCAAGTCCTCCAGAAAAAGAAAGAGTGCAATGTAATTGGCTGCAATAGAGCACAGTGCAGCTGTAGTAATTGTTCAGCATGTTGGGCACAACAGTCTCAAAGCAGGAACATCTTTGCTCTGGAACTTTTTTAATCTACACATGTACCTGCGGCTTGTGTGCTGTGAACATTTCTTGCTTATACCCCCGGCCGTCTCCAGCGGACGACAGAGGGCCGTGAGCTGCAGGTGGTTGTATTTACAGCTCTTGCAGAACCACAGTTGTGCCGCTGCCACTCTTGTCTTTAGAGCGCGTCTGAGCTGTGGTCAGCTGGAGTTCTACTGCAGCAGGCAACGGGAGTGGTCAAAACTGAGGCCCACATCAAAAGATCTACCCTACATGAAGGATCAAGTCCAGAATGAAGCATGTTCAGGTGTTTTTCTTCTTTTTGCAGCGTCTACTTTCCTACTCTCAACTATGGTCATGAGCTATGGGTCAAAGAACAAGATCCCGGATACAAGCAGCCGAAATGAGCTTTCTCCGCAGGGGGGCGGGGTGTACCCTTAGAGATAGGGTGAGGAGCTCGGGAGGAGCTCAAAGTAGAGCTGCTGCTCCTCCACATCAAGAGGAGCCAAATGAGGTGACTCGGGCATCTGTTTCGGATGCCTCCTGGCCTATCCTGCGTTTTGGCATTGTATAAACTTTTTCACACACTCTCTTCAAACAGCGCCATCTAGTGTGTCTCTTTAGAAAAGCAAACTTTTTATCATTTTGCCCAGAGCTGATAATACCCCTGTAAACAATAAGGACCAGGATCAAACTGAACTATAGCAACTCGGGTGGGTAATATGCTTGCTATTTAAAAGTCTGCTTCCCCACAGCTCATATCAAAAGACATCATAATGTCTGATTATTGGGTTCAGTTTCTTTATTGAAACTACATTTCTGTACTTTTCCAATAGTTAGTTCAGAATGAATTAAGTTCAGTTCTACTGTTCAATAAGTAATGAAGGAGCCTCATGTCTTCATTAAAGTCACCACTGAGCTTCTATTGGAAAAGCACTAGGCACAAATGATGTATTGATCTAAAATAAATGAATGAGTAGGTGACATAAACAATCTTTATGGCAGAACTAAAGCAGCCTTTTTAAACATTACATCTCCTTTGTTTCCCAGACATGAGATGTGATGCAATAATTAGAGGAATGTTTAACCGCAGCAGTCTCCTCATTGATTTGTTTCTGTGAACTCGATGTGTGGCGGTGGAGTATTGATAGAAAACTGATCAATGGGGGCTTTTCTTCTCTCCACTTAAATGAGACGCAACGGACAGATGTGAGGAGACGAATGAAAAAGTGGAGAAAGATTAGAGTCTCATTAGCAAAGGCTAGAGCTCCAGCAAAAAAGGTCAAGTCTAGGGCCCTGTCTCAGTACCCAAACTACACCCTGTGGTCTTCCACAAAGGGTGTACTTGGTGGAAGTGCACTTTGGTATAAGTGGGCAACAAACAAAGTGCAGAGAATTAACAGGATTGGTGATGTTTACATCGTCAGCATGCATCTGTACATCATAACTGCGATGGTAAAATGGGGTGCTATACGCACAAGTATTATTGAAAATTATAATAAATCCACAGCATACAATCTTTTCCCAAAAGAAAAAACAGAGAAATGTCTATGTCAATGTCTAAATAATGGAAATAGTGTCAGTATTAGTTTAAATGTTTTTGGTTTAAATTAGATGTTTTATAATAACTGATAATTTGTTCTGAAAATGCCCGATATATGTAGCAGCAAAGATTGAATGAAATAAAGACATGTAACCTGTTACAGATTTTTTTTCTCCATTTCCCTCATTTGGATACTTGGACGTTCCAACGTGACAACGATCCAAAGCACAAGGCCAAGTCGACCTGTCATTGGCTACAGCAGCATAAAGTGAAGGTTCTGGATTGGCCATCTTAGTCTCATGATCTCACCAACCAGACTACTGTAGTGGGGAACCAAAGCGACTTACATCGTTCTAATGACCAGTATTACAGCCACTGGAGGCAAGGTGGGTTAAGTGTCTTGTCCAAGGACACAACGACAGTATGAACTGTGGGTAGAGTGAGAATTGAACCGCCTACCTTCTGGTTGAAGGACGTCCACTCTACCACTCTTTTTTTTCTTTTCTTTCTCTCTTTTTTATTTTTTTATTAAGAAAAGAGATAGAAAGGAAGTAGAATTTAGCGTTTGTCAGTTAGGTGTTGACAGCGTTTTTTAAAGATGGCTATGTGGAACAGATCCAGAGAAGGTACGTGAGAGTGATTTTTTTCCTTTTTGGGATGATACCATCAGATGTTCATTTGCAGGGATCTGGTAGGAACATAGGTCTGTATTAGCGAGTGAAGATATGAGGGTGCAGAACCAGTGGTGGTCTTGTAGGCCAAGAGCATAGCTTTGAACTTGATGCAGGCATCAACAGGAGCCAATGTAACCTAATGAAGAGAGGAGTTATGTGCGCTCTCTTCGGTTCTTTAAAGACCACTCTTGCTGCTGCATTCTGGATCAGCTGCAGAGGTTTGGTTGTGCAGCAGGAAGTCCAGCCAGAAGAACATTGCAATAATCCAGTTTGGACAAGACAAGAGCCTGAACTAGGATTTGCGTAGAGTGCTCCGATAGGAAAGGTCTAATTTTCCTAATGTTGTAGAGGATGAATCTACAGGACCTGGTGGTGCTAGCAACATGACTTGTGAAGTTTAGTTGATCATCAACCATTGCAACGCCATTCCAGAGACACCCATAGCACTGAGAGAAGACAGGAGACAAGATGAGGACAGATGACTTGGATGTTGTCTTTGCCAGTCTCAGGGTTTCGGTGGAGTGTCCTCTTGAACACAGACTGGTTCTGGTCCAGGAGGTTGTTCCGTGTGAGAAAGGAGGAGAGCTGGTTAAACACAACTCGCTCCAGAGCTTTGGCAGTAAAGGGAAGGAGGGAAACCGGTCTGTAGTTTTCTAACAGTGTAGGGTTGAGAGAGTGGGTTTCTTCAGAAGTGGTGTGAAGAAACCCACAGCCTCATTGAAAGCTGTGGGGAATGGCCCAGTGGTGAGAGATGAGTTGATGTTACCATCATCCAGACAGTAACCAGAAACAGCATCTTCTAATTCTTTTAAGGACTGAGAACTCTCCTCATCTTTATTAGAAGACAAAAAAACAGTGGAACGTTCAGACCACATTTGAGCTTCTGCTAGGTCATCATTTCCTAGAATAACCTGTTTTTTCCTCCACAGGTAGTCTAGGACAAACACTTAGATTCCAGATTATGTGAAGCTCAGAGAATGTTAACATGCCACTTCTTATTACTGCCTAATAAAGACACATAACCCTTAGAGATATTTGGCCTGTAACCCAGGTCAACCAACTGTAAGTCAATATCAAAGGATGACAGGAAAAAGTGTCAAACTCACACTTGGTATGAGCCTGCACTGCACTGGGGAAGCAGAGACTGCAAGGGCAGCTGGTTTAGGAAAATATTTTACCTGATACGCTTTACCATTTAGCATTACCTTAAGAAGCCAACATCAACTGATCAACCAGGACAGCTGCCTCAGATATGGTTTTTACCTTGTGTTATTTCAGGTAGTGTGGATTTAAATTGCTTTAACAAGAGTAGCTAACACAACTGAGGATAAATGTCATCCTCACAAGCAAACTGCCATCTGTTAAACAGGATTGCCAGCTCATGACTTCAGAAGTGCCTAAGCATTTGACGGTAGTCTAAAGTCCTGAACTGCAATGTAACGAACAGACAGTTCGTTACAGCCAGACCTCGACAGGGGAATAGAGAGGGAAGGAGACTTAACTGGGTTTTATGATTAAGGGATTTTAAAGAAGTCCAAGTATTTGGTTTTAGGTTTGTAAATGGTGTTAGGTCTTAAATTTGGTTTATTGTTTAGTTTAGGGCTGTGGAGTTTATTAACATTGTTTTAGGGAAAGCGGATGTTAATGAACTTACCTGTGGGGTTGGGCTATGGTTTTGTCCAATTAGTGGGGAGTTATTTACGCTGCCTTAAATCATTCTACGGGGTTGTTGTTGTACTACTTCCACTTGGTCTGATTGTCGACTGCTGGTGTTGGACTGAGCGCCTCCTTCCGCCACTGCACTTTTGCACTTTGCACCTAGCACTTTTGGGAATTTTATTGAAAAAGAAAGGAAAAGAAAAACAGTGGTCTACGCCAACTCCATGCTTCCAGTGTCTCATTGCTCGTCGTACCTCACTGACATCTAGCCGCTAACCAGGTCCCGCCCTAAAATGCTTCTTTAACCTTTTAATAGTTTTTGCTATCAACAACATTTAAAGTATAAAACACTTGCTGCACTTTCATGGAAATCACACTCTGCAAAATAAAATTCTGTTCAGAACCAGACCACTTTCTTGCTTCAGCCAACCTCTAAAAATCAGAAAGTTTCAGGGTCTTGTTTTGTCTTCTCTTAGGTTAACAGAGACATCAAAATGAAGGCTAGGCTCTATAGAGACAGGCAAAGTTGGATAATTTAATTTACCATTTCTGATATGATCTAGCCTATAGTGCTCTAGACTCTGTTTCTCCTGTTGCTGTCTCAACTTTTCCTGACATAGACAAGGTTTATTTCTTATTTTTTTAAGCTCAGTCATGCTCTTATGTGCTCTCACTTTTGAGCGCCAGAGCCTGTTTGAAGTTATTCCTGTTGAGATGCTAGCCAATCACAGAACTAAACCAATGAGTATGGAATTTCCCTATTGGCTACTGTGGCTGCTCCAATCAGACGCATGACAGGCTTAAAAAAATTGCAGATTAATGTGAAAATACTACTGCTCTCCTCATGTTGTACACTGTATTATGTATTTTATTTTAAAAAAAACTAACATAAAAATAACAAATAATAATAATAATAATAATAATAATAATAATAATAATAATAATAATAATAATAATAATAACAATAACAATAATAATAATAATAATAATAATTGTTCCCGTTGCATGTTGGACTCCAGCAGGGCTTCCCTTTGTCACTGGTCCTGTTATTTTTAAAGACAGAATTTCTAGGCGCAGCCAGGGTTCGGAGGGAGTCTGGTTTGGGGACCACAGGATACATTGAGCGGAGCGCGCATACTAGCTGTGATTGTTCCGCTTTTTCACATTGAATGCAACAGTAAACTTCACCATAGAAGTGCCCATATATGCACTGTTCCTGCTGCTGCACCCCCCCACACCAGCGCTGTGGCGAGTAGGAGATTCTGACAAAAAATATTTAGGCCTATTTTTTTTCCGTTTGCGTGCCATTTCTGCATTTATTGAAGTTCACTGAATGCAGTGACCCTGGGCATGACATGATGATGTGGTGAGTGCTTCTGATTGTGTTAATATGCTTTTCATTTACGTGAATCTGTTTGTGAGGCATAAACATGTTTCTATGCGTGTTGTCTCTGCAGAGGCTCTTGTATTCCCAGACTTAAGTGCTTCACTTTAGCTGCTTCAAAGTGGAAAATACAAAAAGTATTACAAAAAGTGGAACTACAATTAAATGGTTCACCCTCAGTGTGATCTGATTTGTCTTGTCTACAAATGCCTAACAGAATAAAACTTAGTAAACACTGGCAATATTGTGTGAGTGGCTGTGGTGATGGATGCGTAACTTGTTTGTGACCACAGTTCGTGTCTTCTACAGGAGAAGCAGGGTGTATCGGGTCTAAATTGTGTAAATTTGAAAAATTTTGTGCAGGATAAGATAAATCATTACATGCATCAGCAAAAGCCTGATGAGCGTGTCTGAATTCTCAGCGGTTGCCTCTGTAAGCCTGTACATTTTATTAAAGGAGAAGTGTTTGTGAATGAAACTACCATGCTGTTTCAGCAGACATGACATAATGCGTGTGCTCAATTACCTGGTTCTGACTTCCTGATTTGTCGCCATAACTAAACTTAGAAACGCTAGCGGCAAGGTTGAAAGGAATCCTGCGAACACAGGGATGAGACAGGCCTCCAGCACTCTCGAAACCACAACATGGACTTGTGTAAGACCAAGAAAAGAGTGGTTTTATCAAGTGCCACCAAAAAAAAAGCAAAACTGTAGTCTGACCGGCGTAGGGATAAGTCGAGAGTCAAATCAGAGAGCTGAGATGTGCTTTGGTGATAAAAGCAGACTCTGAGCTGGCTTTTCTTTCATCATTACAGACCATGTGAAGTGTATTGGGGTGTTTTGTTTTCAGTTTTTCTTCAGCTAAATAACGTAAGCATGCTTGTAACACAGGGATGCTAACAGAACCATGTCATAAGTTACTGTCTTAAATGGATTAAATACCTTCAGACCACAAGTGTTTTATGAGGCTGACTTCCAAGATCTATGAGTCTGATACATTTGCTGTCTTGGTCATTCAAATTTCGTTTTCAAATGTTTTTACAAAGCAGCCTTTTGGAGTTAGACTTTGTCAGGGACCAGAGATAACATGAGCCAATGATTATGCCAGAATGTAATATAGGATGTCAGTTTTTTTTTTATTGTTTGCCTTGTTATATTCTCGTCATGTCAGTTTCCTGTGGTCTGTTTATTGTAATAAATAAATCACATCTACTGGACCTCCTGCAGATACCAGCATTCTCCTCTGGATGTGGTAAGCAGGATCTGGAGATGAGTCTTTTACTCACTTTAAGTATGTTTTGTTAGTAGGCCATATACCAGAGCTGAAAGTGTGAGTAATGCATTTTTGTTTATATTTTCAACCCAATGAAAGAAGAACACAATAATAATAATAATAATAATAATAATATTTTATTATTATATTTGTGCAGTCATGGCTGTTGGCTGGATCTGTTCTGACGTTAGATGTATTTTTTTATATATACCTTGACAGCGTTTTCACTTTGCTCTTTAGGTCAACTTCTGATTTCAGAACCTTTCTAAACTATGTACTATGTAAGTGTGCATTTTTTCTTCTCACCTTAAGTTTATGAAGCTCGGTCCCTTCTGGCTGCACTGGACTAAACTCATTATAATCACAAGCCACTGAAAGGATAAGTTTTGTAAGTCATTCTTATTTGTATTTTAGATTTTTGTAGCCTGAAAAATTATGCTCTTAATTTTAACTAATGCTAAATTTATTTTTCTGCAGACAAAGAAGGGTCAAAGAAGACAAAGCTTTACTGTGTCCACAGACTACTGCTATAACCCTCGGCTGCAGAACACAATTTTGGGAAATTGTCTCAAGTCTCCAGTGGGACTCCTAAGAGGACACATGACCCTTTAGCCCTGGAGTTGTGCATCTCACCTACAGCGGAACTGGCACAGACACAACTCTGCAGGTGTGTCAGCCACATGCTCACAGTCTGATCCCTCACAGGAACCATAATGTTTAGGGAACATGCAGCAGTAAAGCCTGTTTTGTTATGCATCAGCTTTACCCCATAACTTTGAGGTTAGGGATATCTCTTATCTACACTGCTGTAGACATGTGTGTTACTTGTCAAACACTATCTGTCTGTCTGTATATTATGCTATAGTAAAGTAAACAACACCAATGCTTCTTCTTTCTCTTGCTTTTTGTCTTTCTGTAGGACATAACTCAGTCACGTAAACCAAAGGCAGCAACAAAATGACAGTGAGTTATTGCGACATTTCTTTATTATAAATATGTATTTATATAAATACTGTATAAACTGTGCAATTAAAAAAACACCATGTGGTGGGCTGAGACAACCTGTTGGAAGCATTTATTTTCTAGATCTGTTTGCATGACTCTGCAGTTCAGGCAGGTGCTGGTCGTTCGGCTGGTCCTGGTGTGGCTCATCTGTTCTCATGACATCCAGAAAAAACCCCGTGTGTGTTGACTTCTTATAAACTTCTACTTGGAGAGTTCTGTCCTCACAAATAACCACTGCACAGTCTAAGAAAGCCAGGCGGTTGTCTAAGGCATCTTCACAGGTGAACTTGATGTTCTTGTCCACTGCGTTGATGTGTTCTGTGAAGGCTTCTACTTCCTGGGTTCTGATCTTGACCCACGTGTCATCAACATAGGCGGCAGTAGCTCAGTGGGTAGAGCAGTCGTCCTTCAACCGGAAGGTAGGGGGTTCGATTCCCACTCTCACCACAGTTCATACCGTCGTTGTGTCCTTGGGCAAGACACTTAACCCACCTTGTAACACTGGTAATTACTGTAGAACAATGTAGATCGCTTTGGATAAAAGCGTCAGCTAAATGAATAAATGTAAATGTAAACATATCTGAACCAGTGACTGGTATCTGCACCTGGGAAAGAGACCAGAGCTCTGTTCTCCACTTCCTCCATGTACAGGTTAAACACAGTCGGAGAGACAGGTGATCCCATGGCACAGCCGTGTTATTATTTGTAGAAGTTACCTCTGAACTGGAAATAAGTAGTTTAAACATATCTCCAGTAAACTGCAAATATGGTCCGGGGTGAGGTTGGTCCTGTCCTGTAAAGATGTGTCCTGTTGTAGTCTCTTCCTTACAGCCACGAGTGCTTCAATGATGGGTATGCAGGTGACGTGACATCAAAGGAGACAATTGTCTCATCTCCGTCTAGCTGTAGATGTTGATCTCAGAATTGATAAAGTCTCATATTAGATAGGTATTAGAGACAAAATGTATATACCTTGAAAACTGAGTCCAGATGCTTTTGCTTTGACCTTTTCTTCTAGATAACCTAGATGACTGAGAATCTCCACAGACAAGTACAGTATATATAAGGAAATTAGGTTTAAATTCAGTTAATTTATTGTTTGTATTATTCAGACACATGACGGAAGTGAGGCTGAAAATCTGCTCCAACCCACTACATTCAAGGAGAAACGCTGAGCAGAATTATTACCTTTCTGGACCTTTCTACCCCACCAAAGATTACAATGTTGTACCTGAGTCAGATGGGAGGTGAAAAAAAATCTCAATATCACATCTTGTGTATGAAAAGCTACACAACTTGCCTTATTTGTTTTGTTGTAGTTGTGGTTGCTGTTAATGAGGACCAAAGAGATAGGACCTCGAACAGCTCAAGCTGTAAGGCACTGAAATATTCCAGCTCCATCCACTTTGTGCATGGAAGCGTTTATTCTCCACCACTGGACATGATGACCCATAGAAACCAAATGACCTTGGACAATGCAATCTCCAGCATTTGGCATTTGAGCTTTAAAAGTTGAAATTGTGTTGTTTAGCTGTTGGTCAGTCATTGTACTACACAACCTCCTAACTGACAAGCCGAACTCCTCCATCCTCCTGTAAATTGTTCTCCTTGAAATTGCTTGCAGTTAAGCAATGCATTCAACAGAAAGGTGAGTGCCAAGTAAATACTCCAATTTCTCTCTCTCTCCAATAAAAGTTTAGGTCAACCAGGACCAGGACTCAAAGCAAATTCCTGTTCAACCACTGGCAAGTATCTGGTGTTTAGGTCTTGCTGAACCAGACAATGAAGATGATAATGAAGTACCTCTGAAATGTCTGATAGTCCACCAACTTGCTTAGAAAAAGCTTTACTGGAGCTTGTTGTCTTAATATTTCCTGTTACAATAGGATTAAATGACAGTATTTGTGTATGTTGCATATTGCTACAATGTATGATATAAAAACAATAACTTTGACTGCTGCTATAGCTCAAATGCATATAATGCTATGATGACTATTGAAGCTTGCATTAATTCTGCTATGTTGGCAATAAACATAACTGCTATTATAGAAACATAACATAACACACAAGTGCTAAATAGGTAACTCTTTCACTATACAGAAAATTATTATATTATACTAGTACTATATTAACTAAAAAACAAGACAATTATGCTACTTACGTGTTGTTGTCTTGCCGTCACCATTGTCTGCACTGCAACAGTCAGCAAGTTTGAATGCCTAGTTGCATAAACCTCTCAGTAATTTGTGCATCTACTTTGTCACGTTAGACACTGTACTCTGTGTGTAGGAGTCTGGCCAGAATATCTTGTAGGGGGCCTATGTGTGCATGGTGGGACAATGGGCCCTAGAGACAAATTGTCACCTGTCTCCTGCCTCTTTAAAGATTGCCTCTAAGTGTTCAAGTGTTTGTTTTAGATCTCAAGCTATCTTGGATAAGAGAGACGGCAGAGAGCAAGCCCTCCACTGTCTGAGTATTTTTTCTGGAAAAAGCTTTTAGAACCTCTAGTTTGCTGATCACATCTAAAGCAAGCAGAAGTCCCAGTACAACATTACCCTGTTGCATTCAAACACATAAACTCTGCCTGGCTTGCAGATTCAGAATTCTTGCACTCATCTCATCTTGTGTGATTTGTGTGCCCGTGTTGGCTGAGAACAGCACGAATGGCAGGTGAGCGTACAGTCTACCTAGTGGGACAAAGTCCTGATGGACAGGGCTTCCCCTTCCGTTGCAACAATGGCTTTAAACTTCTCTTTCTGCTTACCAGACTGCCCAAAATATGTGCCTAGGTCTTTTATCCAGTCAAGTGCATTTTGCACATCACTGGCGGCTGAGCAAGCCTGTTGTGTAACTCCACAATGTCTACGTATATGGTACTAGTGGCTTTGCTTAACAACAAGCAGGGCACCTGAAAGTACTTCCCAGCCATATTTGAAGCCCTATCATATGCCTGACCTCTGAGGCCTGATATTTGCAAATTTAAGCTCAACAGAGCGTCATGATTCTGGCAAGGTTTTCACCTGCTGTAGAAGTTGTTTTATACAACACTATAAAGTCTCTGTGCACCAGGATATCAGCGTAAACATAACGTAGACCTCTGTTGAATACTGCAACACTGGTAGGGACCTGGTGTCATTTGCAATGAACTCAGCAACTTTATATGCTCATTTAGACAATCCCAAGACGTGTGCACCCCCCTCTTTGCAGATAACCAGAGGATTCACACAGGACCACTTTTATCACAGGACCCCTGCGTCTTTGACAAAATACGGTGGGTAATTTGTGAGGGAATTCTTACTGTACAAATTACAAACATGGCAGATTTGCTTATCAATCACAGTCGAGTTCTGCAATTATTACAAATTACTAGATGACCCCAAGAAGAAGAAGAAGAAGTTTTATTTATATAGAGCCTTTCCGTAGCTCAAGGTCGCTTTACATTTCACAAATACAGTACATACAAACACTTACATATACATCTATATATACACAAATTAGTATTACCCCAGGTAATACTAATCTTGTGTGAATAGGGCTTTAGTCTTTTATTTTGTGACAAACAAAACAAAACATTTAGACACAGTCATATTAATAGATAGGCTACCATTTAACTATATTTTATTTCAACTTTTTATGTTATTGAGATACAATTAGTAATTGCATGTATGCTGTTATATTAAATTATATTTCATATTTAGCAATAATGTAGTAATTCCCCGTCAGTCCACGGAATCTTTACAAACGCCCCTGGATTTGTGTCACGTGCCTGTCGAGCCACACTCCCGCAGCAGTCCTTGAATAGTCCTTAAACAAACCTCTTTCTAACAAGCGTAGAAGAAGACGAAGAGACGACATGCGCAGTAACGTGTTTGTCCCAGAATGCAGAAGTTTAACTAATCAAAGGTTGATGCTATTTAGTTTTTGGTAAGTTACGATGACTTTTTCCTCACGCAGGGCTAATATAATTTTCTGCGGCTAATTAACTAAACAAATAAAACCACAAAACAAACTCTTGTCCTCATCAGGAAGCGTGAGAGCTGATAGACGCACCTTCAACTTTGACAGAGGTGTCGTATTTAGCGGATAAAGTTATGAAGCTTATTTTTTGTATCTTAGATCCAAGGACATGGGACCTAAAATAAGACTTTCTCCAGACTGCATTTTCGAAGAACTGTAGAATTGATTGAATATCCGCACATTGTTGACTTCTCCTTTCCTCCAGCAGCCTACGTGCATGTCAGCGTGTACACCGTGTTTTCAGTTTAAAACTGAGTTGGTTTTGTGAAGTAACAAGTTGCTTTGGGGAGTGCCATTGTACTACTAACCGTCTAATATTGGAACTACTGTTCGTAATCAATACCTGGTTAACTGCTTTATTGTGATTGCAATAAACACCAGTGACCATCCAAATATTGGCATAAATACAATCCAAGAGGCTGTTTTTCTTAAATAAATCATATTCATATGCCCTGTATTTTCCAGATTCATTGAAATAAAGAGTGAGAAATATTATACTTTATGATTTTGTAACAGACAAAACAACAAATGTAGTTCAATGTGGGTGGCTCCACATAGTTTTTGAAATATATTGATGCGGTTTTAGCATAATGAGCACTATCAGCAGCTCAAAGACTGTTTAAAGGACAATCAATAAAGTTATGGTGAAATTATATTAGTTATTGTAAGCTTTAATCACAATTATTTAAAAAAGTTATTTGTTGCCAGTGTCAGCAGTGGAAGTGAAAGTTATTCTAGAGCCAATAAATAAATAAATAAATAGAGAAAACACTTAAAGAGTGAGTCGATAGGCTTGTGTTTCTTTGTTTCTTTATAATTAACAAGGCAAGAATTGATCAAAAATGTGACATAGAATATTACATCCTGATTGCAACATTACAACATAAATATTAAAAACATTACTGGGACCTTAGAGTGTGAGCTGGTGTCTGCTGAGTCTAGAACCATTTTAAAGTAAGTCTGTAGTGTAATTGCACCCTGGTTATTTTTTGATTCGAGTGATGCTGACTGGATGAAATTAGACTGTGTGCCATAATGCACATAATAAGCCCTTGCATCCAGGAGCTCTTGTGTCGTCTTTTGCTTTCCTCAGACTTGGTTTTTCTGGTTGATATTGATTGTAACTTGAGTAGACTGAACATCTATATGCAGTAAATGCTGTTGAAATCTGGTTGACAAACCTTAAACAAGGCCACTGATATCCATCCAAGGGTTAAATGATATATTGTTGTGACTGTTACCTTCTTTCCACAGAGTAAAGGGTTAAAGGCTCGTGTCATCAGCCAAACTTTGTGATGCCTGAAAACTGAGCCAAGACAAGGTTTGTTTTTGTTGGAAAATTGTATTTAGTCATTTTTACCCCATTTATTCTTATTAAATTCTTCCTGACGGTGTGTCAGAGTGAAGATGAGCGAAGACGCGTTCGAGGTCCCGGCGAGGAACGAGTACCGCTACCTGGTGCAGGACGATGATGACGAGGTGCAGTATGTGCGCCACAGACAGTACATCAGCCCGTTGCTGGTCCTGTCCCGCCGCTGCATTGTCCTCATCTGCCTAGCTGTGCTTTCGCTGCTCATCCTCGCCACTTACCTGGGCTATGTGGCCACAACTCTTCCCCCGGGGCTGGCTGAGGTGTCCACCCCCTGTGGCACCTACAGAGGCAAACATGTGAGTTCACACAGATGGCTAAAGGAAGCTAAATATCAATCGATTTGTGTCTTAACAACCCACATAATTAGAAGAATGTTGATGCCAGGACAGTCTGTTCAAGAATTTTAAATTAAAAAGCTCCTAAAAAAAAAAGTAACATTTAGACTAGTTGTTTACTTTTTGGCTTTATGTTCCCTTTATAACTGCAACAGAAGACAAAACACTGACACCTAATAGTTTTAGCTTTAGTAGAAAACAGAATGCAATGGTGTGGAAGTTTCAAATTTCAATATTTTATTCAGAATACAACATAGATGACATCAAATGTTAAAAGTGAGACATTTTGAAATGTAATGCCAGATATTGGCTCATTTTGGATTTCATGAGAGCTACACGTTCCCAAAAGGTTGGGACAGACAGCAGTAAGAGGCCGGAAAAGTTAAATGTACACACAGCTCTGAAAGAAATTAAGAGACCACTTGTGGAAAGCAGTGATTCAAAATTTGGGTTATTCCACCAAATATTGATTTCTGAACTCTTCCTAAGTTAAAACATTAATATTGTGTTGTTTAAAAAAGAATATTTTCTTTCCATTTTTTTCAAGTCTGACAACACTGCATCTTTTTTGTTATTTTGACCAGTTGTTGCTTTTGGCAAATAAATGCTCTTAATTACAATATTTTTATTTGGATTTTGGGAAAAATGTTGTCAGTAATTTATAGAATAAAACAAAAATGTAAATTTTTCCCAAACACATTTGTATAAATGGTAAAACCAGAGAAACTGATAATTTTGCAGTGGTCTCTTATTTTTTTCCAGAGCTGTAAAAGAAACAGCTGGAAGACCAGTTTGCAACTGGCAACATGGTTTGGTATAAAAAGAGCCTCTCAGAGTGGCAGTGTCTGTCAGAAGTCAAGATGGGCATTCCCCAAATGCTGCAGTGATAAATAGTGTAGCAATATCAGAAAAGAGTTTCTCAGAGAAAAAAGGCAAAGAGTTTGAAGTTATCATCATCTACAGTGCATAATTTCATCCAAACATTCAGAGAATCTGGAACAATCTCTGTGCTTAAGGGTCAAGGCCAGGATGCCCATGATCTTCGGGGCCCTTAGACAGCACTGTGTCACAAACAGGAATGCTACTGTAATGGAAATCACAACATACTTCCAGAAAACATTGTCGGTGAACACAATCCACCGGGCCAACCTCTATAGGTCAAAAAAGAAGACATGTAAACATGATCCAGGAGCCAAGGTTAATTTAAAATGGAATGTGCTAAGTGGAAAACTGTTCTTTAAAAAGTTATTTTTTAAAAAACTGGGACACCATGTCATCTGGACTAAAGAGGACAAGGGCAGCCCAAGTTGTTATGAGCGCTCAGTTCAGAAGCCTGCATCTCTGATGGGATGGGGGCATGAGTGCATGTGGCATGGGCAGCTTACACATCTGGAAAGGCACCATCAATGCTGAAAGGTCTATCCAAGTTCTACAACAACATATGCTTCCATCCAGACGTGGTCTCTTTCAGGGAAGACCTTGCATTTTCCAACATGACAATTCCAGACCACATCCTGCATCAAATACAACATCATGGCTGCGAAGAAGAAGGATCCGGTTCTGACATGAACACATCCTTTACCCACAGAAAACATTTAGTGCATCATAAAGAGGAAGATGTGACAAAGAAGACCTAAGACAGTTGAGCAACTAGAAGCCTGTATTAGAAAAGAATGGGACAACATTCCTATTCTTAAACTTGAGCACCTTGTCTCCTCAGTCCCAGACAATTGCAGACTGTTATAAAAAGAACATGGCCTTGTCCCAACATTTTTGAGATATGTTGATGCCATTAAAATTTAAAATCGACTTATTTTCCTTACAATTATACATTTCTTTCACTTTCAACATTTGATATGTCATCTATGTTGAATTCTGAATAAAATATTGAAATTTGAAACATCCCCATTATTGCATTCGGTTTTTATTCATAATTTCTACAGTGTCCCAACTTTTTTGGAGTCAGGTTTGTTCTTTAATACTACATATACATTACTAAATTTTTATAGTTTCAATCGTGGTTTATTAAAAAATGTATACACCCCACTGCTGATAGTTTTCAGTGAGTTCTGGGATCACTGCAGATGTGAGTTCCCATGCCGTTTAAGTCAGACCTGACATGATTTAACAACAAGCAACAGATTTGTGCTACAATACAGTAGACTTTGACTGGCTGCTGATCTGCCAACATCAAGACATGGAACTTAATCTGCTCAAAAAAACTGATGTTTGAATTAAATTCTGAAAACCATTCCCTGTCTCTTGCAAAGAGCTTTTTTACCACTTCCATACTTTTTACAAGTGCATGATGCTTATTTTACTTTTTTTTTTTGTTCATTTTCGATCTCCTGTTACTTCTTTCAGAAAAATGGTGCCTACTCATTTAAAGGCATGCGGTACGCTGCTCCCCCTGTGGGCCCACTGCGCTGGGCTGCTCCGGCGGAGCCTGCCTGTAACAAAGATGGAGTGAGTGATGCCACACATTTCGGCAGTGTGTGTGCTCAGGTCAGGCTCATGCCCAGGCCCAGCTCTGAGGTCATAGGGCAGGAGGACTGTCTGTTCATCAATGTGTGGACCCCCTCACTGCAGCCCAGTGCCCTGCTCCCAGTCATGGTCTGGATCCACGGAGGCTATCTGCACATGCTCAGTGGGGGCGAACCCGGATACTCCCCCACAGAGAAGCTGGCAGCAGACACCGACGTGGTCTACGTCAGCTTCAATTATAGACTCAATGCTTTTGGGTTCATGGCTCTTCAGTTGCTCAGAGAGGGGTCTCCAACCAACACCTCAGGTCAGTGCTAGGTCTCAATGCCTCTGGAAGCACTACAGAATTTATTATTATTATTTATATAAGTTATTTATTTTGTAAGGTTGCAATCATTTCTAATATAATGTTGAACTGGCAGGGCCTGCGCCATTTTGTTTGCTTTAATTATTGACCATAGCCAGGAGTGAACATCCAACGGGAATCTTGTGAGAATTCATGAGGACATTTTGAATTTAAGTAAAATTGTAAATTAAAGAAAAAGGTCAACAATGACAGGCGCCGTTTTCCACATGAGGATTTGCAGTTATCAGAGGCTGAAATGAATGGTTGCTTTCAAGTCTTATGTAACCCAGTTTACATAATTGAAAAGGACTGGAAAAGAGTAACTTGATTTATTTTATACTAAGTAGAGTCCCAACATCTATTAAAAACATAAAGATATTAAAAAACAAATTGACTAAAGTTTAGAGGCTTTTCCAACAGCTTTATCTAAAATAACTTGAAATGGCATTATGAAAAGGCAATATTAGACAAAATAAAAGGGCAGAGTCAACTTAGGTTTGACTTGAACTCTCGGAGTAAGGCTGCGTTCACACTTGCCTCATTTGGTGTGGTTCAGACAGACTCTGGCGCCATTGCTCTGTTGGCACGTTTCCCTTGGATTAGTCTGAAGGCTCAGTACACACCAAACATAAAGGGGTCTCAGCGCGGTACGGTTCAGTTCAAGTGTGAACCTCAAGTGGACCGTAGACAAGCCCAAACAGCCCTCATAAATTGGCAAAGTTTTCCTAAAGGTTTAAAAAAAAAAAAAACGGTCTTCTTTGTCAAAGCTAAAATGCTATTGTAACATTCCTTGATACCATTTTGGCTGATAAGGCAAGTTATTAGCCCAAATGTCAAAAGGAGCATCTAGTGTATTCCTTTTAAGAATACATAGAATACAATAAAATTTTTTTTTGTCTGGTCTGCAGTTTAAAATGCAGCTGTGAACGCTCAGTGGACCAGACATTATAGCTGACAAACCCAATTAAATAGATTGTTTTCTGTTTTGGTGTGATTAAATGTAGCAGACTAAAAATGTGAACACACCTTTACGCTATGTGTAGGTCCTCATTATGAATCTTTATGTCTAATATTGAAAACATATTATCAGAGCACCAGATCTACAGAACAAATAAACACTGTTGTTCTGCTTGGTGTGTAGCCGACATCTGGTCCGAACAGGCTCAGACATCATCACGTTCACTGTTGTCAGTTCAGTTTACTTCACAACATGGTTTCATAGTATCAAAAGGCCATTCTTAAACAGGGAGTATGTAGTTTTTCTTTTATGCATGTGAGAAAAAAAAAGTTGACACTTTTTTATTAATAAATATTTTTCTATAAAGAAAAGTAGGAGAAGACCCTAGGCTGTTTTTGTGTGTGAGACAGGGGTGGCAAAAAGAGAGTCAGGTAGTGCCAGTAGTCATGAACAAAACATAATATATCAAAAACAAAATAGCTTCTCATACTACTAAATAAACATGATTGGATAAAAGATGTATAAGACAGATTTTACACTGGACATGGGAACATTTTTAATACTTAAACACATTCTGACCAGTGGTAACGGTAGATCTGACTTGTTTTATGAACATGATGACTTATGACTATTAAAGAATGTTGTCACAGTTAAGACCTGTCGTACTCACTCAGTGGTTAATGTGAAAGAATTTGAGTGCTGCTCACGTTAATGTCAGTGGTACCCTGCAGGCAGTATTATAATGTGTGTCATTACTTAATCTAACAGGCCTCATGACTAGTGACCCGTTCACTGACACGGCACGAAGTGGGTGTTCTTTTCATCTTCTCACTAGCTTTTCTAATTTTGAATCCCCTGTTCCTCTGGCCCACTTCTGCTCCTCCAGCCTCAAAAGGGTTAAATATAGTCAGGCTAATGCAGAAAGTGGGACAGTGGAAACGAGGGCACACCAATGCAGCCTCTTCTTACACATTTACTCTTGCTTTCAGCCATATGTGCATTTATTCTCCGTTATTCCACAGGGAACTACGGCTTCATGGACCAGATAGCAGCTCTGCAGTGGGTCCAGAGGAACATCCACACATTTGGAGGAGATGCAACAAAAGTGACCATATTCGGACATAGCTCAGGTGAAGAAAAGCAGCAGTGACAATAGCTGTGTTAGAAGCCACTCTTGAGTCACTATTTAATCCTCTGTTATGCTGTTTTTTATTTCAACCTGATTGTTTCATGACTCACATCAAGTACACTCAAACTTTCTCAAACAGCATTACCGAAAGGTGGTCATAGTGGCTAAGTCTAAACGTAAAGTGTGACTTCATTTGACTTGCTACAATAGGCTATTGTGTCTACTTAAAAAAAAAAATTGTAAAAAAATTGGTGCACAAAAGAGATTTATTGCCTAAATGAAAAAAAAACAAACACTGGATCCTACCAGGTCATACACCTGATGACACCGTCAAAAGCTGGGGGGTCCAAACTAGTAATATGGACTGAATTATTTAGTAGTTTAGTCCATGGGCAGCTATCCTAATTCTTTTTTTTGTCTAGTCTATGTGAATGCAATTTTTTAGATTTCTAGGAGACAGTTAACCTGTTCCACAGAACCGTCTGGGAGGGTTCCTGTTGAAAGCGTTTGCAATAAAGACAGGTACTTTAAATGAATACCTGGTTGGTGATTGGATTTGTCAACTGAGGTTTATCTAATCAAAGCAGCGCATTGTTGTTCACGTTTGGTAAAACGCCCGCTACACTATCAAACTATAAACATGCCCAGACATGTCATTACCGCCACATCATTGGACACAACGAGCCGGTAAGGCCAGGGTTTGGACTGTGTATACTTTGCTTTGAGCAGGTCAAGATTGATTGACTGAGTTGGAAAAATTGCAAATCTCACGAGAATCATGCAAGGTTAACAGACGCAGAATAACCTGCCTCTGGTTGAATTGTTATGACTGGCCAGGCCGACTCAAACATCCTCAGTCAACTCTGGTCTTTCTGTGAGGAGTCTGCATGTCCTCCCCGTGTTACTCTGGGTTCTCTCCGAGTACTCCGGTTCCTCCCACCGTCCAAACACGTATGTATTGGTTGATTGGCAGCTCTAAAGTGTCCCTAGTGAATGAATGTGAGAATGAATGGTTGTTTGTCTCTAAATGTCAGCCCTGCCATTGTCCAGGGTGAAGGCCCAAAGCTGCTGGGATAGGCTCCAGTCACACGTGACCCTAATGAGACTAAGCGGTAGAAAAAATGAACAATGACAGTAATTTCAATAATCACAATATGAAGATCTGTTTCTACTTAGGGGTGTGACGGTTATTATATAACCGTGTGATCGGCGGTTATAGTTGAACACCGTCATTAGAACTCTATAACCGTCAAAACCGTGTCATTAAAATATTTTTTACAAACATTTTTTATCAAAAATTATTTTCATTTTTTGATAGGATCATAACATGCGCAATATATCGGGAGACATGGTTTTTACCACTTAATGAAGTTTTGTAAATCGTCAGACATGATATTTACCACTTCATTAAATTTTGCTTTGTAGAAAACCTTTCTTAAAAACAAATTTCGTTTTGTACAAATTTTATCTTAATTTTAATAAATGTTTCATCAACCAATTGCATGTATTTTAATAAATAAAAAGCAAATATAGCAGACAATGACAACCGTGACATGGAAGCGCCACGCGCCGTGTTCACTTGCAAAATGAAAATGAAACTCAGCATACCTTAGCATTAGCAATTTCGTGAAGAAAGGTAAAACCATGGATCTCGTTGTGAAAAAAAATGTTACATCGCCTATATGGGCACATTTCGGGTTTAAACCAGATGAGCCTCTGTGCAGAATATGTGGAAAAACGGTATTTGTTACAAATGCCAATACAACTAATCTCCGTAACCATCTTACCCTGGCCCCTCCCCCGCCCACTTTCCCCGACGACGGTTATGTTATGAACCGTCACATTTGACTCACGTCATAACCGTCATCACCAATTCTTAAACCGGCACACCCCTATTTCTACTAGTTGTGGTGCACTCGTCTGTTTACTTTAAAGATGATAAAAGTACAGCTACTCCTTTTGAAAAGTATTCACCCTTTTCTGGTAATGGTTTATCTGACAGGAACAATAGACTTTACATACTGCACCAAATACAGCTAAAAGTTAATTTAGGGTCATAGGCCTTTAGCTTTGATGCAGAGATCAAGGTTAACCTGAGTTCGGAACTATTTCTTGTGAAACTAATGAAACTAATGCAGTCATCAAAATGTCATGTAATATTCTCTGGCTGAGGGACACAACACAATGTAAAGTGTGCTCCTAATGTTCAGGTGAATGTGCTGTGATTGTGTCCTGACTGTTGACTGTAAAATCAAAGTTTCATGTGAACAGGAGGGACGTCTGTATGGACTCTGATGATGTCGCCGCTAGCTAAGGGCCTGTTCCGTGCGGCGGTGGACATGAGCGGCTCGTACATCTACAACGCCACTCTGGAGCAGGCTGAGAAGAACAACCTGGTGTTCCTCCAACAAACGGGCTGCAAAGACACTACTTGTCTGCGGAAGCTGCCGGTGCAGCAGGTGCTAAAGGTAACACCTCTGCCCCAGGCTTCATTAAAGAGTGGATAGATTAAATATGGCACTATTCAACACTGGCATTTGGATTAGAGCTGCACACAATACTGCACTTGTTAGTATAATGCACAGGAAGTTTAGATTACTGAGTCCACAACATCAGCCTTGAGTGAAAACACAGCCGACAGTAATCCTGACTCCTCTGAAACAAATGGTAATACACAACTTTTGTCATTATTCAGTCGGTGTATCAATAGCAAAGTTAATATTGATCACATAAAAAGTCATAGAAGGAAAAACTAAAGCATCCGTGGAGCACAAGGATGTCAGTCGACCTAAACAACTGGCAGTTGTCCAGCAGCACACTAACAAACTGTCTCCTCTTCTCTGCATTGCTCTAAACACAGGCTGCCACTAAGCACTTCAGTTGTTTACTGGTTCTGTGCAGGCGACAGGGGAGCAGGGAAGTCTTAAGTCTAACCAAACTACACAAAGTTGACTATTGATTTATTATATACAAATGTGTGATTCCTTTGGGGAAGAGCACTAATGCAACAGTTCCCTTGTTTTATATAAAGATAGAAAGATAGTATGGTACAACTCAAGTCAGTGTGGTTACATAGTAATGTAGGGACAGTTTATGACCTCAGTGCCACAAGTATCATCTGTTCTTGATCAGATTTCTCTTATTTGAAGTAACATATCTAGATGACACTATATACGTTTAACTGAGCAATTACTGTTGTCAGACACAACACATAACAAAATGCACATACTCCATTGAGGAAAAAAATTGTCGCACACTTTTTGCATTGTTTTTGCTTCTTTGTTGCTTGCTAAATAAACTCAAAAAAGCTTTCTATACCATAGCTTTGTATTTATAATCTTCTTGGAAGATATATTTAGTTGGAATGTCATTTTTCCAACGTTATGGGCTTTCAACTCAGAATGTGTTAATGTTGTTATTTTCTAAGCGCTCAATTATTATGTTGTAAAGTAGCCTAGGTTATTATCAATAACTGGAACTTGCATTACAGGTCTCTCCTTGCCTCTCTTCAACAAAGGTGTGTGTAGGACCACATGAATGCAGTGTTGATTCTTTTCTGATGCATTTTTTTTATTCATACCACTTACCACATTAACAATGTTGCTTGAGAATGTACAGGTTCTCTGTCTTGTCTCTAAATCAAACTTTTGACTCTTTAAGTTATGCTTTAGTCTTGATACACCCCTTGGTCACACTTAAACTGTAATGACTGCTGATTTTTCCTGTAATGTCTGCTTTAATATTAAACTTGTCGCAAACTATATTTTATCATTAACATAAAATATTTTTTGCACAGATTTATGTGACACTAAGGTATAACATATGACTTAGAAGGGACATACTGTACATATTCAGAAATATTAGGACTTTACTGAAGTGCAAGCACACAGAGGTGTTAAAAAGTTCACACAATTGAAACTTGAGAATGTATTTGAATAATTAATGGTATAAAAGATGAATAAGTTAATAAGATCTTAAACTGCTGCTTTACTTTTTATAGCTGTCTTAACTTTTGATACAAAAGGGACCATTATGCACTTTTATATTTGATTCCTTTTGATAAAATGGTGATTTTTTAAAATAATACATTAATCCTGAAATTTCTGGTTTCAAATTAACAAGGGAAAAATAGGTATTTAATTAATAATCTTAAATCGTACAACCTTATTGTTACTTCTTGAATCAAAATTAAGTTTCTTTTTTTTTTTTCGGTGTGTAAAAGTAATTTTTAACCCTTTTTTTTTGAGCTGTCTATTTTAGAGCTCTAATTCTGAAATCGTTCTCTTCTCACCGTACAGGCCATCCCGTGGCAGGAGTACCCCTCCTGGGCAGCAGACGACAGCATGGACCTGCCGACCAAGGGCCACTTCAGCGGTCCGGTGGCGGTCGTGGATGGTCACGTCCTGCCTGCGCCGCCCTTCGAGCTCTGGGAGAAGAGAGGTAGTAACTACAGTGACGTCCCGTTGGTCATCGGGACGACAGAGCAGGAGGTTGACTTCAATCCCCCCGCTGCAAATATCTCTGACTGGACCTGGGGAGACTATGAGTGGTTTGTGTCTGGTAAGAGATCTGACGGCTCTGAAGTCATTATGTGGCTGTGCTTCATTAATCAGGCTTTTAATCTCTGAATTAGTTTTGCTCTGTTAACATACTTTACATGTCAGTGTTGCACATAAATGGTGTAAAAGATTCCCTCAACCTTTAGGATATTTGATACTTTATCATTAACAACAGCTCTTTGCAACGAAAGAACCTTTACTTTATTATAGTCCATAGAACCTTTAAACACAACGCTAAAATACAAACGCATATATCGTGCTACATATTTATATACAGTATTCACATTTGCTTGGGAATTAAATAAAAATTAAACAATAAAATGCATACTTCACAGGTCGCATTAACTTAAGAAGTATTAAAACGGAAAGCTTCGACTTCTTTCAAGCTTGTGTCATCATAAACTTGAGATAAATTTAAAATGCTAATCCCATGCAGGTATCAGCGTTATACAGCAGCTCATGGTAACTCATCGGTTGTGCCCAAAGGTGGAAAATTCTCAATTATTTGGGTCATCAGAGACTTTGCAGTGCAGTCATTTAAACACAATTAAGATTGATTATTGGTGCTGATCGAAAATAATAACGTTCCTTTGGACTTATTTGTGACAGATAAATGAAATGTTCAGTCATTGTTTTACATTGTCATTTTCTTAACCTGGGAAACATGTGGCTCTCTGTTGTGTACTTTCCAAGAGAATAAAATAGGTCCAGAAATGAATACATCTATAAGAGAAAGCAACAATTTCTTACCATTTTTATAACAATTAAACATTACCAATACTGCTGCTAGAATAAATTAGTTCCTAAAATGAACAAAACCTCTGAAGTTCTCTCAGTTCAACTGTTTATTGCTGCAGAAACCACAGCGTTTTCCTTTCTCTAACATCATTGCAGAGAGAGCGTTTATTCCTTTTCAGCAAAACACATTTACTCCCACTTTATTTTATATTACATCAAAACATTTAATGTCTAATTCATTTTGTATTAGTTTAATAATATAGTATATTATTAAAAAAAATCTAACCTAAAGCTGTAAAGTAATTGTTCCCACTCTCTGTCTCTCTTCAGGAAAGCTCTCCTCCTTCAATGAGAGCCTTTCCAAACAGGCTCTGAAGCTGTACCCCAGATCTGACCCATGTCCCACCAAAGACCGCTGTCCTGAGAGGTCCTACACCACCATGGCCTCAGACATCAGAGTCACCTGTCCCAACAACGACCTGGCCTCCAGAGCTGCAGGTACGACACACTCGCAGCACAATGTCGAGCCTACTGAGAGGGTCACTCCGAGAAGCACAGAGCCCTGCTGCTTTTTTAAAAGAGAAAAATAAATGAAATGTATATTTATGCAATATTTAAAATACAAAAGCAACTAAATGTACAATTGGACATGTTAAGTGCATCAGCAGATTTACACAAACAGGGCATATCTGATGAATAGGCTACTCACAGTTTGTGGATCTTATCCTTTGAAAGGTGTAATAGGCTTTTGGGTTTATTCGTGTTGCTCGTGTTCGCAGTGTTCAAGTTGGTCTACATATAAGGAGGGCTGTCATTGATAGTTAATAAAAAATAATAATTGGAGTAAGTGCCGGCTTTACCTTGTTCTTTTTTCTGAATGACACTTACCCTATTTATTCTCCAGCATTTTAAATGTTGATGCCTGTAGTGATTCTGCAGTTCCTTACTAAACTGTTGCTAACCTGTCTGTATGTCCACAGCGGCTCTGCAAAGCCCTGTTTATCGCTACATTGTGACTCACACTCCATCCAGTTCCATCAAGGCAAAGGAAGGTCTGCTGCCCTTCTCCAGCCGCTTCTCTTTCCACAGTCTGGACGCCTTTGCTTTCTTTGGAGGTCTGGAGCCCATTCTGGCAACACCGCTGCCGGACTCCGACAAACGCTTCCAAGATCTCATCACACATCACTTTGTTAACTTTGCCAAGCAAGGTAAAGAGTAAACATATTGATATTTTGGTATGCTCTTTAAAGGTTTTATTGAATAATGGTGAAATACTCTTGACTGGAGTTCAGAGGGGCAGGTTAACCAGAGTAAACCAGGCAGGCTTTATTGGAGAGTGCTTAGTTATAAAGTCCATCTGAGATTACAAATCTATTAAAAAATATATACCCTTATCAAGTACGTACTGGTGTCGGACTGTGTCGGGGGGTGCACTACAGAGGCCTCTGAAATGGCTGTTAGTGGAAATGGTCATGTCGATGTTGCAGAACTATTCACAGGGAGTGTTTTTAGAGACTCTGCTGTGACAGAGTAGCTATGTCATTGGCAGTCAAAAATAAAATGAAAAAAATGTATTTCACATTTTAGTGAAATACTTTTTTCACTCTTTGACTACAGCTCTACATTTTTTGCAGAAATGTCCACCTAAACCACTTAAAAGGAACAGATTTATTATTAGTTAGAAATGATGAAAGCTGTAAATATAAAACAACAAAAAAAGTGACATTGTTGATCCAAACATCCTGCACATGTTTTAATGATGTTTATTACCATTAATGGCACTCGTGTTAAGGGCTGGCTATAATCTGCTCTTGACCAGGTAAGCTTCACAGTATATGTTGCCATGGGAACCTAACCACTAACCAGGCTAAAAAGTGAGTTGGTTTACTTAGTCTTTTAGTTAGTTTGATTAATTTTGGTCAGTTTTCTTCCAAATACGATAAAGGTATATAAATAATAACAAGCAAATCAATACAGACAAATCTACGCAAGGCTGAAAAAGTATTGATTGAAGCTTCTGCTCATTGAGCATATCAATGACAATACTGGGTTAATAAGTCTGAAAGTGCAATCTTAAAGAGAAATCCCGCTCCATAGTACAGCTGCCTGGTGTGTTTTTAAGATGGATTAAAATATTACATTTGTTTTGTTTGTATTGTTTCAGTGATGATCTTATAAAAGATGTTTCCGTCTCTCTCTGCAGGAAAAATGGAAAAGGAGTGGTCACATTACCCATCATCCATTGCCTGGTTGTCTCAAAACCTGTATGTGGAAAAAAACAACTCTAAATTGGTGTCTCGCTGTCAGCTGTGGCAGGAAAATGGCCTGTTTGCTTATGCTTGGATTAACTGATGACAAAGGTTGTCATTTGTGGAGGAAGTTTTGTGCCTGTATTATAAAGATGCACCACAAGAATCAATGTTTAATCAGCTGTAGATAAGTAACAAGTTCAGTTTTCTCACTAAACTACTGTTGGGGCACAATAATCTGTGGTAAAAGTAGACTCTGAACAGAACAGGGACAGTCAAGACAGTGTGTCAGTTGTGGTGAAAAGTTTATGTTCATTGAATCTCACACTTTAGGCAAATGTAGGAAAATACAAATGTTCCAAGGATATGAGAACTCAAAGTGATAAAGTGAGAGAGGTGGCTGAGAAATGTGAGCAGCACCTAGCTTTAATAATTTGAGAAAACAGTTTAGTGGCCTTTCACTTTAGGTTTTAATGTGATCATTAATAAGCAAGCATTTAAACCATAATCAGCATACTTTTTATCCAGAGACCAATTGCTTGGATGTATTATAGGACGGACAGTGAAGATTGATTACCTGCAGTACAACAGCAGAAGAAAAACAGGGTTGTGAAAGTATGTAGTCATTTAGATTCCTGTGAAGGAGAGTTATTATTAGAGGAGACGTGTTCGCTCTTGTTTGCTTCTTTTAGTTTGGACCAAAACTGAACATTGTCTGTTGAGTTCAGTTTGTGAGTACATTTCTTCAGGGAGTCCTTGTCTTAGATTTCTAAGTAGCGTTTCAACACTGGACCATATTACACATTTACATTTATTCATTTAGCAGATGCTTTTATCCAAAGCGACGTACATTAAGCTTCACTTCACCAGTGTTACAGAACCTTCCGGGTGAGGGACAACCACTGAGGAAACATTAGATCAACCGGCTCGACCTGCAGAATGTTCGAATTGGGTGGCATCTCACACATAACGAGAATATGAGCAGATGTTTCTCTTAACAGAGACACTCGCTCTGAAAACAGTGCACTGTATAGACTGCAGGTCAGGAGTAAGATTATTGTAGCTGACAGTAAATTTAACTTTTTATGAATCAGTTATGGAGTGCTGGTGTTTAAAGTGCCATTTTACATTTACATTTATTCATTTAGCAGACGCTTTTCTCCAAAGCCACTTACATTAAGCTTCACTTCACCAGTGTTACAGCCACTGAAGGCGAGGTGGTTAAGTGTCTTGCCCAAGGACACAACGACAGTATGAACTGTGGGGAGAGTGGGAATCGAACCGGTTGAGTGACAACCGCTCTCCCAGTGCGCCCCATTTTAGAGCCAGTGTGTGCTACCTGTCTTCAACTACTCTTCATTTACTTTGAGAGAACAGAGGCTTTTTCCTGCAGAGAACTAGGAACATTTAATAAAAAGGTGAATACTTCTCACGATCTGTTATAGAATTAGGATTGTGTTTTAAGTTACTTTTTCTTTCCAAGATAGTCATAACAGATTTCTTCCTACCAGCTCCTCTCCACTTAATAATAATCAGATAATCTGAGGAAAATCAGACGCACTTGAGATGAATTGGGATGTGCCCAACACATTGTGGACAGAACGATTCAGGCTCCTGCTCCACTAATGTTTTAACCCTCATCATTTTAATATAGAGCTATTTACCACTTATTTTTGCAACATTTTACTTTTTATTACATTCTTTTCAAACTGAAACTCCTTGTTCTTTTGAGGTCTTATTTTTTCCATCACACTAAACACACATGCATTAATCTAAAAACTGCCACATTTAAACATTGAAAAAAAATTTTTGTCTTTTTTTTTTTAGTTTGAATTTCTGCATTTACTTCTTCGTTTGACGCCTTGCATTCACAAACTCACTTGTGTTACTTAATCCTCCTTATATCTATATTTCTAATTGATTGTTCGACAATTGCTCTCCATTATTTTCATCAATACCATTGTGCTACATACAGAATATCCCGATGGTTTGATTAATATTAATGTTTTGACCAAAGATAGAATGTTGTCAGTATTAAAAATGATGAGGTTTGATCAAATGTATATTTGCATTACTTTTATTATAAACAATGTTTATAATAAAATGTTTTTAGTTTTTTATAATGGAAGAGTACAATTATAAAATGACAAAAATGGAAATGTCTACTTCTCCAGCACTGAGAGGTAAAGTGTATAAAACAAAGTGAGTTGAGTTTAAATAAGTTTCAGGGACTGGTGTGAGGGAAATGGATTTGCTTTGTCTATTATTTCAACTAAAACAATCATTTGTTAGCCTGGCCAGCCATCCTTTGTTTCTCTCCTGTTTAAGGCTGTTGCTTTAAGTTGTATTTTCAGGAGCCAGAATAAACTACCTCTGGACACAATCGGAAAGACAACCAATAAGAAAAAAGATCCATCACATAGAGCCTGCTCCAAATTTGATAAACTGCTATGACTGGGTTGACTGGATTTCTACTGGGAAGAAAATGCAGTGAAGTGAAGGGATTCTTTAATGCCAGACCTATTTTATGCAAAGTGAATGGGTGTGGCTGGCCAGGCTACTGAGTTTCTGCTGTTTGCACTAATACACTTGATGCCACTAGCTGTGCACTTTAAAACGGGATGTGTGTTTAACCAGCAGTTTTGTAAATTAGGCTTTTAATACAATTTTTATTAAACAGTCTTAGAGCCTTGTGTATTTGGTTGTTTCCGTGTCTTTATTACCTAAATACATGTGTGCGTTAAATGTGTGGGGAAAATAAGAATGCACTGTCATAGATTGTATGTTTATAGTCGTTTATAAAGGCTACTGTTCAGTTCACTGTAGCAGCAAATCGTATATTTTTTATTTAATGGTAGTGTATTTCACAAGATAGAAAGAATGGGGTTCCTGTATTTAAAAGAAGTCTAATAAATAGCTCACTTTATGTAATAGGTTAATGTTCATTGTTTTAAATTGTCTTAAGATATTCAGATTCCAGCTCCAAGTATGATAAAGCTACTGTATTTCAATATATAGTCCACAAATATTTTACTAATGCAATGTCATGACTGGACTTTACCTTGAATAACTATGTTCTAGAGTAAGTATAAGTAACTGAACACTCAGCTCCCTCTAGTGGATAAATGTTCAAACATCTAAACTTTCATGTTAGGCCTGGCCTTTTTCAGACGTGACCCGTAGTGAGAGCAGGGAGCAGGTGGAAGTATGTTCTGGAAAAAAGAGTAATCAAAGCTAGTCGGAACAAGACAATACATGTGTGTGTGAAGGAGTGAAGTATTAAGGGCCGGTCCAGAACAATGGGGAGTGTGGAAAAGAGGTGTGTAAGGTTAGAGAAAAGTGTCAGGAGTGATGTGTAACATAAGTTAACCAACAGAAAGGAAAGGTGTACAGGACAGAAGTGTAGCAGAGATGTATGTTTGAAGACAGATGCTCTGAGGAAAAGACAGGAGGAAGAGCTAGAGGGAGCAGAGCTGAAGATGTTGAGGTTCTCTTTGGGAGTGAGGAGGATGGATAGGATCAGGAATGAGTCCATCAGAGGGACAGAGACAGATGGTTCATGTGGATTCCCATTGAGGGAACAGCCCGAAAAGAAGACTAAACTATTCTGCTTTTATTAGGTATTTGATTCCGTCCTGTACTTGCATGCCTGTCCAGCAGATGGAGCCATACCCTAACCCAACAGGACTGTCCCAATGAGCAGGCTACAGCGCGTGCTCAGTCCGCGGCTCGTCTCCTGGAGCTGTGCGTAACCGTAGCTCACAGCCGAGATCCGCGGCCTTTTGTTGTTGTTGTTGTTGTTGTTGTTGTTGTTGTGGCCGGGTCTGTCTCAGCTGCGGGTGGAGGATGAGCCGTGGAACCGCAGCCGAGTCTCCGCACCGATAGCCTCTGATCCCGGAGCGGAGGAGAAAGGTAACACTGCTCATGATGTCTCTCTGCTCTGGTTTATCCTCCGCTTTTACCCGTGAAAAGGTCTAGAGCCAGGACGAGCATCTGCGGTGGTCCTCTGTCCGCGATGCGACCTGAGCATCAGGCCCAGCGCTGTTCTGAGTCCAGCTACAGCTCCCCGGGGACAGCAGCAGACCTGGTCTGGTCTCGTCTGTCTCCCCGGAGACAGCACAGACCAGAGACAGACCAGAGACAGACCAGAGACAACACAGACCAGAGACAGACCAGAGACAGCACAGACCAGAGACAGACCAGAGACAGCACGGACCAGAGACAGACCAGAGACAGCACGGACCAGAGACAGAACAGACCAGAGACAGACCAGAGACAGCACAGACCAGAGACAGACCAGAGACAGCACGGACCAGAGACAGCACAGACCAGAGACAGCACAGACCAGAGACAGCACGGACCAGAGACAGCACAGACCAGAGACAGCACAGACCAGAGACAGACCAGAGACAGCACGGACCAGAGACAGACCAGAGACAGCACGGACCAGAGACAGACCAGAGACAGATTAGAGACAGACCAGACCAGAGACAGACCAGCGACAGACCAGAGACAGACCAGACCAGAGACAGACCAGAGACAGCACGGACCAGAGACAGACCAGAGACAGACCAGACAGACCTGACAGACTTTGATTTTATAGCCCTATATTTGAATGGGTTCATGGTAGGCTATTTCATGGGGAAATGTTACACAGTGCTGCTTAAACCTAGTCTGCAAAATGTTCTACAAAATAGGTCACCAATTAAGTTTGCAGGAATTTATTAATTTACTATAGTTTCCATTAATGTAACTGTAATCCATAAACAAAAATCTTTTTTCTGGGATTTGTCTTGGTCTTGGGCCGAGACCTCAGCTGGTTTGTCCACATACCTTATATGATTGGATAGAAATTAAAATTTTTATTTTAATTTGAAAGACAAACCATCTCTCGAAATCTGTCCTTTTCACCAAACACAAACCCTCCATGAGTTCAGACTTGGTCTAAGACTGGACAGGACTCTTTCCCTGGAATCTCTTCTCATGGATCATGCACTGGTTCTGGTTCTGACTCTATGCCTCTGTCTGTGAGCTCATCTAGTTCTCTCTGGGCACACAGTGACATGAAGAAGGACATAGAGACGTTAATCGCAGAGGAACGGGCCGACATCATCCTGAAATATGCTGCGGTGAGTACAGTAGCTACTGGAGCAGTGGGTTTACAGCGTGTGGGGAACACTTCTAATGAAGAAAACACTGTTGCAGCAAATACCAAGTTGGCATGGTGTAATTTCTTTGTGATTAGTGCCAAAATATCCCAGACGTAGGAAATTACCCAAATGACCTTGATCAAAAGTTTGCATGGTGATTTTGGCTTGTGAAAAATAAAATCACAAATTCTGCCAGTGTATGTAAAGAACTTCATTAGGAAAAAAGTACTGGCATTATACAGACAATACCGACATTTAAAGCTTAATGGATCCCAGTGGAAGTTCTATTACTTCCTGTGGACAAAGTAAGCACTTCTGGGAGGGAAGCACAGTTCTGTTTCTTATTGTTGTGTGTTTCGGGCATTTAAATTAAATTAAATTAAACTGGAATTTGTTTTGAAAGTAAAATTACCACTTGACTAATTTTCCTCTAGATTTGTTCATAGACAACAGCATGTCCCTGCAGGGCTACCATAGCTGTAGAATTACAAATTTCACTTTCAACACCAGACAAAAGGCCCATAATATACACGTTCTACTTTAAATGCATTTTTTAAATGGAACTTTTAGGTCTTTATGTCTCATTGTCCCTGTCACATTTAGGTTTTTGTCTGTGATTGTGTATTTTCAGGGCAGACAAGGTGGGGTACAGATCGACCCCTGGGAGGATGGGGACTTCAGCATTTATAAAGTCATCGACCGTTTTGGCTTCATGCAGTGAGTATCTGCGTGTTCAGTCAGTATCATGTGTATCATGTAATGCATAATCACTCTCAGGTCATTTAACAAGTGTCTGTTGAACTGTTTGACAGTGAAGAGGAACTGCCGCTGCCCACTGCACAAGAGGAGAAGGTAAGGCTCATGTTTAACCACAGCGCGGCCAGTTTTTCATTCATTAGAAAGAAATAACATGCAACACATCATTGCATTCTTTAATTCCTTATTCAGTCATTCATTTGCTGACATAGGTTTGTTTAAACAGCAATAGAGAATAGCTGATTAAATGACTAACAGAAGGTGATGGATGAGCTGTGTGTTGTGGCTCCACAGCTGAAGCAGCAGGAGGTGGAGCGAGCAGAGAAATGGCTGAAGATGGTGAAGAAGTGGCACAAATACAAGAGCAGTGACAGGGTGGGTCACACATTACGTAGTGTACAAACAGAAGAGCAGATCAGCTTCACAACAGCGTCATTGTTAGCAGGCTTTGTGACACTGTTGGTGGTAAAGTATTTATTTTTTATTTTTGAACATTAGGTCTAAATACACTGGTGTCAAAGTGATTCACAAAATGTTCATTCATATTCACTCACAAAACAAAGATTTCCATTAAGGACTACTGCTATGATGACTATAAGCATGAATTGTTTAGGTTACAGAAGTGATGAGTCTTGAACATTTTAAATGTGGAAAACACTGCAAAAGCACATGGAGAGGAAATTCCTTCTGCGATAGGTGGTTTATTTAAATAAAAAACAAACAAACAAAAAAAAAAACATTAATAATTCCTTTGGTTTAGTTTCTTTAAGGAGCTATGGACAAATTATTTCTTAGATTTGACATTGGAATTAAAATACTGCATTCATGTAAAGCATTAAAAAAACATATCAAAGTATAAGTAGTTAAACAAAATGCATTAAAGAAGAGTGAAAAACGTTTGTTGTCTCTTCTGTCAGATGGTGAAGCGGGTCTATAAGGGCATCCCTCTGCAGCTGCGAGGACAGGCCTGGGTCCTACTGCTGGACGTTGAGAAGACCAAGAGGGAAAACCAGGGCAAATACCAGGTGGGCCCTTGCCCCCTTCAGACCAGGAATTTGAATCCAAACAGAGTGATTGTATCAGTCTTAAAGCAAGCTGTGAATGGGCTGAATGTGTCCTGAAAGATCAGAGCTGAGGACATATTTGAAAGTGGCTTGATGATAAACGTAATAGAAGTAAACAGTCAAAACTTTAACCAACAAAATAAGGTGTTGTTTTTCGGATGAAGCGGGGAAGTGAAAACCAATCTAATGTTAGATGCATGTAAATACAAAGTTCAAACACAATAAACACAGCTGGTTTGAAATGTAAGGTCTGAAGGGGGACCAATGCTTATGCACAATACCTACAAGGGTCAAGATTTGCAAATACACTGTTTCCACTGCACAGATTTATTTATATTATATTTATTGTATTTCACTCTCCTATATTCCCTGTCTAATGAGTCTGTTTTTGTTCAGAGGATGAAGGAGCAGGCCATAGTCTACTCGTCTGAGATAAAACAGATCGACCTGGACATTAACCGGACCTTTCGAAAACACATTATGTTCATGGAGCGCTTTGGCGTCAAGTAAGATTTTGGCCGCCGTTATTATTTATTTATTTATTTATTTATTTATTTATTTATTTATTTATTTATTTATTTATTTATTTATACAGGTTAGTTTCATTGAGACACAAGGTCTCATTTTCAAGTGAGAAGGGTTTTTGATTTTTAAACAGATTTAAAGCAACATTAGAGGAAGAGTGGGACTCTTTAGGGGTTAACTCGGAGCGGTGGGAGGCTGTAAAAGGGAGGTAGGTGGTTTGTGTGGAAGCTGATCCTGTAGCGCAATGACATCACTGACCACAGGGTTGTTGTGGAGCTCCAGTGGAAATTTTGGGACCACAAGACTTTCTATTCTTCAACAAAATAAAATCTGTCCTTAACAACCTCCTTTTCTCTGATCTGATCTTCTCCACTGTTCTCTTCACAGACAGCAGTCCCTCTTTTATGTCCTCGCTGCTTATTCGGTCTACAACACAGTAAGAGTCTTTTCACAGATAATCCAAACTTTTCCACCATTCACTCTGTTGTATGGATGACACTGGCATTTACATGAAGAAATTACTCACATACAGTCACAGTACCAAGTATAACGTATGTCAAAGACCAGGGTTTTTGTGTAGCAAAGTAAAACCTGGGTTTTTTAATATTAGAAAAACATGTGATTTTTTTTGTTGATTATTGTGATAATGACATAACCTTATGGGGGATATACAGTTGTGCTCATAGGTTATACACTGGCAGAATTTGTGAATTTATATTCTATAAATATATATTTTTTTGCCCATTTTTCAGAGAATATGAATGATAACAAAAAACTTTCTTTCACTCACAATTTTGTTTACTCTTTATAAATCATAATGGTATGTGAACTGTTTTTTACTGTAAATACAAAGTACATGGCCCAGGTTATGGTCACAAACAGTGTTTTTGGGTGACAATGAGTTTGAAATAAACCTTTATGAAACCGAGCAAAAATCTCAACATTTGTAAGCCAAGACAAATCCATTTACTTACTGTGTATTTAATGAACCATGACATTACATAAAATAGAATGTCCTTCAATCCATTTATTTGTATTCTATTGCTGAAACAATGTCAAAGGTTTTGCTCCTTTTTGTGACATGTCAATAACTTTTTGTAGAGCCTTTTGAGCTGCTACTATGCCTCCTGCACCAGAATGTAACACATTACAGTAGCATGCATCTTGCATGACCCCCCTCTGTCTTGTGTGTGTATGTGTTTGTGTGTGTGCTCTACAGGAGGTCAGTTACTGTCAGGGAATGAGTCAGATTGCCGCCCTGCTGCTCATGTTTATGAACGAGGAGGACGCCTTCTGGGCCCTGTCCCAGCTCCTGACCAACCACAAACACGCCATGCACGGTGAGTACAGCGCTGTGAGTGTTTCTCTGTGCTGAGAGAAGGGACACAAACCTGAGAGGAAAAGACACTGTTTACCTCAAAACAATGTCTCCTCTCTGTATCCAGGATTTTTTGTCCCAGGATTTCCCAAACTCCAGCGTTTCCAGACACATCATGACCAGGTTCTGTCCAAACTCTTGCCCAAGCTGAAAAAACACCTGGTAGGACACACCACTCATCACACCTTGCACTTGATGTGTGAGCCCTTGAGTCCACTAATGTGTGTGTTTGAATGTGTGCAGGACCGGGAGCAGATGTCTGCGGGGATCTACTGCACCAAATGGTTCATGCAGTGTTTCATTGAGCGGGTGGGAATTCATCAGATGCTCGTGAATTTATCCAACCAATGTTCTTTTATAGCATCTTTTGTTTCATAAACTTTTTATAGCAACATTACTTGTAATTCATCGTACAAGTTGTTTAAATGATACGGGCAAAGATGGATTATACGTTTCTGCTTTTGATGATACATTTTTTGCTAGTCCTATATGCACTATGCCAGAATCAAATTATTATATTTAAAGATGCATTATGTAGTTCTTTGAAGGCATCTGCTGGCACCAATGCAGATTGCAATTCGACACCTTTTGCACCTACAGTAGCCCGGCCTGTCTAACAAATCACATAGCTTGGGTCAGTTTATGCTTTGGGAAAAACAAAATTAATTTATTTAATTAATGCCATAAGTCTTCCTAAAAGGGCTCAAAGGGCTTATATTTGTTTCTATGATTCCTCACTCCTTGTTTCGAACTGGGAGTGATTCTCCTTAAGCCATCTTTTCCTGTCTTGAAGCTTCTTGCACTGATCTAAGGAACGAGGAGGGAGGAGACTTATGTGAGGAGACAACATGAGCGAGAATAGGATGTATTTTTGCTCCTAACTCATCTCTACTCTCACCTGCCTCCTCAGTCCTCTCCTGGTTCCTAAGTTGTAAGGAGCGGAAGCAAGTGATGGAAACGTGGATGCAAAATAAGACACTATTATACACCCTGTATATATTGCCTTTATTGTAGGAAGTATTAGATGTAACTTGTGCTAATGCTGCTCCAGTGTAAGCCTCATAAAAGTGGCCCACAGCCCAGTGCTGAGGCTCTGGCTCACGCACTGTAAGCATATTTCTGTCCCACGGGGGCTCAGCTTATAACGTTACTGTGGGTCTCTGTGGTCTGGGGCTGACCACACAAATGTGAAGTCAGCAGGAAGTACTCACCAAAACCTCTGTGATCTTTGACCTGTTGTCCCTGCAGACCCCGTTCCCCCTGACTCTTCGTCTGTGGGACATCTTCATGCTGGAGGGCGAGAGGCTGCTCACTGCCATGTCCTACACCATTCTCAAAGTGCACAAGAGTAAGTCTCAGACACTTACACACAAGGTACCCATGCTACAGCCCACTTCTTTAAACTGTTCCAGGGCTGTGGAGCAATATTATTGTTACCTATAAAGGAGTAAAAGTGATTTGTTACGTCTCTCATCAGCCCAAAGATTAATGTCAACTGTCAACAGCTTTGAGATGCATGTTTTCCAGAACGCCTGTTAAAGATGTCTCTGGAGGAGCTACGTGATTTCCTTCAGGAGAAAATCGCTCACACTTTCTTTCACAGCGACGATGTTATCATTGAGCATCTTCAAGCTACCATGATTGAACTGAGGAAGATGAAGCTGGACCTTCCTCCTCCAGGTAAAGATGGCATTCACCATAAACTGAACACTGTGTACATATGTCTATAAAAAGTAGTGCATACAATTTCCATTTAACTCCTTTGACTAATAACAAAATACATAAAGCAATACTTGTAAAAAAAATATTAATCTTTAAAATATTGTAAAAACTTAAAATAACAGTGCTGTCAATGTGTCAGAGAAAATGTTGTAACAAAAGACCCAGAAAAGCTCAAGTCAACAACCCAGTCACAAAGTTTAGCTTTGCTGCAGGTTTCTAGGCAGGGATTAATGTTATACATTTTACATAACATGTCACCAGTACTGAAATACAGTATTTGTCTGTGTTTCTCAACTTCTTAAATCCATAACATTGCTAGTGTAGACCTTCACATTCAGACCAAGAGGCAAAACCAGGGCAAATACCAGGTGGGCCCTTGCCCCCTTCAGACCTGGAATTTGAATCCAAACAGAGTGATTGTATCTGATGTGGCCAGTCTTAAAGCAAGCTGTGAATGGGCTGGTTTTGTCCTGAAAGATCAGATCTGAGGACATATTTAAAAGTAGCTTGAAGAAGGTGTAGTTTTTATGGATGAAGTGGGAAAGTGAAAACCAATCGCGTGGGATGCATGTAAATACCAAATTCAAATTCAATAAACCAAGCCTGTACAATGCAAACAAGGGTCAGGATTTACGAATACACTCTATTCACTGCACAGCACATTTTTACTTTTAGATCATCACATTCAGCATGCATCTTATGTCTACATTAAATTTTCATTTTCTGTTCAAGTATTTAAAATTAGAGCTTTTTTTGATCAAACACAAAATAAAAGCTAACTTTTATTCAGAAAGAATATGACATGGCAAATGCATAACATTGTTTATAGTCCAGGCATTGGGACTTTGCTCTGTGTGTGTTCTGCAGACATACACTTTACATTATTTATTTGATGCAACAGGCCCTCTAGAGAACTCATGAGCATGGGGGTATCAAAGTCACCTCTAATTCCAAGAGACTTTGTCAATTCTGAGATCAACTGGTAAGAGATCTCTAGAGGGAGGGGTTTACCCTGAAACTAAACCTGACTGTTCTGGTCTCACAGTCTTTAGCTCAAAAAGTGTGACTCCTGATGTGAGAGTGGGTAACACTGTTCCATTCAGGTGTTGTTGTTCTAGAGTAAAACTGTTTGGATTTAGATTTTATAAACACTGTTATAGATACTAGGCAACATGAATATGAGGCCACCTCCTCTGTTCAGAGAGGGCTTTTCCATTTGAACAAAAATAGCTTCCTTTACACCTCTCTCAAACCATCTAGCCTCTCTGGACAAAATTTGGACATTGCTGTCCTCAAAGCAATGCCCTTTCTTTTTGAGGTGGAGGTGAACAGCAGACTCAGGTATCCTCCAGGATTGGCACGAACATCAAGTTCACCCCTGGCCTTCTGGGACACTGGATATTTGTGACAACAAGACTCTCCAAGTAGAAGTTTATAGAAAGCCAACACACACAGATCAATATTTGCTGTTTGATTCCCACCACCCTCTGCAGCACAAGCTGGGAGTCTTCAGGACTCTTCAGCACAGAGCACAAGAGGTGCCCACAACCTCAGAAGGTAAAGGTAAGAAAGAACAGCACATCTGTAAATCTCTGAGAGACTGTGGATACCCCAAATGGACTTTCAACAAAACCAAGAGGACACAGACACCAAACAGACAGGAACCAGGGACAAAAGGGAAGGGTGTAGTTATCCCTTATGTGTCTGGTTTATCTGAAAAACTTTAGATCTTGTACAAACACAACATTCCAGTCCACTTTAAACCAGGGAACACGCTGCGTCAAGAACTGGTCCATCCTAAAGACAAGACCCTCGCACAAACAGAGTAATGTTGTTTATGCAGTTCAGTGAAGAGTGCAGTGACAGTTATGTCGGTGAAACTAAACAACAGCTTCACAAGAGGATGTATCAGCACAGAAGAGCCAATCCTGGAGGACCTGAGTCTGCAGTCCACCTCCAACTCAAAGAGAAAGGACATTCCTTTGAGGACAGCAATGTCAGAATTTTGGCCAGAGAGGCCAGATGGTTTGAGAGAGGGGTGAAGGAAGCCATATTTGTTAAAATGGAAAAGCCCTCATTGAACAGACGAGGCTGCCTCAGATTCATGTTCACTAGTATTTACAAACCTAAATCAAAACAGTTTAACTCTAGAACAACAACACCACCTGAATGGAACAGTGACACTAACAACTCTCCTGAGCCTTTAGAGTCACACTGACCTTTCATTGATAACGTCTATGAAAGCAGAACAGCCTGGTCCCATCAGGTTTAGTTTCATCTTATAAACCTCCCCCTAAAGATAAAGTTCAGCTCTTTTACCAGTTGATCTCAGAATGGATTAAAGTATCTTGGAATTAGAGACGAAACGTCTTTACCTTGAAAACTGAGTCCAAATGCTTTTGCTTTAACCTTTTCTTCTAGACTAAAGAACTTATAAAGCATACTCAGCATTCATCTAGATATTGTTAATAAATATATAAACAATTATCAATAACATGCTAAAATAATCTGTAAAATGCTAATATAATTGGAACTAATGCCTATACAGCACACATAATATGGTAAAGTTCCAAAAAGGGAAACTAATAAACTGTGATGTGTACCAGGTTTTATTGTTGTATTTATTAAAAGTTAATTAATGAGGTCAATACTAGGGTTCCATCCACTGGCTGCAGCATTAGCTTTTGTGTTGGGATTATTTGAAAGACAGTTTGTCTCTGGCGTTTGTCTATCTATAACTCAAAATAGCGGAGCTGACATTATGCCAAAGAAATCAGTGTGTTGTAATATTCTGTTATGTCAGAGTGAACTGATGTTTTCATGTAACACTGCTCTCTGCTGTTGATAAATTGCTTTATTGAGTCCTGTGACTAATGTTGATAGTGATTTTTTTCTGATTTTTAGGCAAAGTAGAGGAGTTACCACGGAGACTACTGGGCCAGGACCCTCCGGAGCTACCCCTCAGACAGAGACCCTCATCTGCCAGCCCCCACCAGCCTCACTCCCTGGATCAAAGCCCCTCCAAAGACCCCGAAGACCTTGAGCCACTGCCCTCCCCAGACCCCATCATCATCCACCGGCAGGCCCGGGCCTCTCCTGAGGACTCCCCCCTCACAGGACCCCCGCCCTACCAGTCTCCACAGTTGGGACTTGTACTAGGATCACAGCTGGGACTGGGGGCAGCTGGGCCTGAATCAGACTCTGCCTCCTGCAGACTTCCCCGTACTCTTTCAGCCCCCGTGGCTCAGTCCAGTGATTTTGATCCTGGTCTGTATCAGTCTGAGAGTCTGTGCCCTGCCCCCATCCTGCACCAGGACCCTGGTTCTGACCCAGCAGAGACCCCTGGGTCTGGGACATCATGAACTGGACTGAATGTAAACCAGACTTTATGGTGCGTTCACACTAATCATGGATGACAAGAATTATTTATGTGATTGATGCATTGGGACAAGTGATAAATATCAAAGCTTTAACAGTGTCTAGAACTGAATATTGGAGCGTTAACAAGGTCTAGACCTAAATATCAGAACATTAACGGAGTCTAGAACTCACTATTGAAGCATTTAACAGTCTAGAACTGAACCAGGGAGCGTTAACGGAGTCTGGAAGGCAAAATTGGAGTGTTCTAGAACTGAATATCAGAATGTTAACGGAGTCTAGAAATTAATATCTGAGCGTTAACAGAGTCTAGAACTGAATATCCGAGTGTTAACAAGGTCTAGAACTAAATATTGGAGTGTTAAAGGGGTCTAGAACTAAATATCGGAGTGTTAACAGGGTCTAGAACTAAATATCAGAACATTAACTAGGCCTAGATCTTAATATTGTAGCGTTAACGCGGTCTAGAACTGAATATCAGAATGTTAACAGAGTCTAGAAATTAATATGAGCATTAAAGGGGTCTAGAGTTTGAATCTTTCAGCTCTCACAGAATTAGATTTATTATTTTAGTGTGTCCATTGCACATTTACGGCCATTACACATCCATGCTTTCGTACATTACCTTAATATCAAAATTTTTTTGTGTAAATAGATTTGAGTTCAGTGTGAACGCATCATTAGTCCCTTAAACGTGAATTTGCCAGATCTGCAGAATCTTAAAGCACAATACATTTTTTCACTTGACTCTTAACTGGGTTACTGCCAGACTAAAGCCTAGTTTCCTCAAAACGGTACAATACAGTTCAGCTCACTGGGGTATAGTTAAGCCCTGATCTGGCTGGTGTTTCCACTGTGTGGCTGTTTACATTTGTAAAAGGTGGTGTCAGTTTGAGTAAATGGAGACCTCACACCATTTTCATAAATTCAACAGTGAAGACAAAAGAAAAAACATCAGGCATGAGCTAACCTTAAAAACAAATCCTGTTTCAATTAACAAACACCATGTTCAAGCATAAGGGTGTCCATCAGTGCACGTGGCACCAGGACACCCTAGGCCTGAGGTTGATGATTGACTTTGTAGTTGTTTCATCTGACCTCCGACCATATGTCTTGGACACTTGGGTGAAGAGAGGGGCGGAGCTGTCAACTGATCACCACCTGGTGAGTTAGAACATATGGCAGGTGAGGAAACAGGACAAGCTCAGCAGACACAAACGTAGTGTGAGGGTCTGTTGGTAACATTTGGCCGAGTCTCCTGTCAACAGGATCGTCAATTCCCGCCTCCGGCAGAACTTTGACCAGATCCCAAGGGAGGCTGGAGACATTGAGTCCAAGTGGACCACAAACCAGGTGGCGGGCCCCGGAAGTAGGGGAGTAAGCTGAAAAGCTGGAAACCTATCGAGCCTGGTTGACTCGTGGAACTCCTGAGGCAACTGATAGGTACCAGCGCGACAAGCGGGCTGCAGCCCGGGTGGTTGTGGAGGCAAAAACTTGGGTCTCGGGGAAGTTCAGTGAGGCCATGGAGAAATTCTGACAAACCGTCTGGCGCCTCAGGAGGGGGAAGCAGTGTCCTGCCAACACTGTTTACAGTGGAGGTGGGAATCTGCTGATTTCAACTGTGAACATTGTTGGGCGGTGGAAGGAATACTTTGAGGATCTCCTCATCCCCACCGACACGTAGTTGGGAAGCTTCTTGGTGGCAAGGCACCAGGGATGGAGGAGATACTCCCTGAGTACCCCAAGTCGCTGGATGTTGTGGAGCTGTTTTGGCTGACAAGCCTCTGCAATATCGCGTGGCGGCTGAGGACAGTACCTCTGGACTGGCAGACTGGGGTAGTGGTACCTCTTTTCATGGAGGGGGACCGGAAGGTGTGTTCCAACTACAGAGGGATCACATGGTCTTGCATGTTGGACTCCGGCAGGGCTGCCCTTTGTCACCGGTCCTGTTCATTATCTGAATGGCTTAATGGCCTTCAGTGTGCACTGGGACAGTTTGCAGCCGAGTGTGAAGCGGCTGGGATGAGGATCAGCACCTCCAAGTCTGAGACCATGGTTCTCAGTCGGAAAAGGTGTGGCTTGCCCCCTCCAGGTTGGTGGAGAGCTCCTGCCTCAAGTGGAGGAGTTTAAGTATCTCGGGGTCTTGTTCACGAGTGAGGGAAGGAAGGAGCGTGAGGTTGACATTGATTTGTGCAGCCTTTGCAGTGATGCAGTTAATGTACCGACGGGTAAAGAAGGAGCTGAGCTGCAAGGCCAAGCTCTCGATTTACCGGTCAATCTACGTTCCTACTCTCATCATTTGTCATCAGCTTTGGGTCATGACCGAAAGAAGAAAATACCGGATAAAAGGCGGCTGAAATGAGCTTTTCCGCAGGGTGGCGGGTGCTCCCTTAGAGATAGGGTGAAGGGCTCGGTCACTCGGGAGGAGCTCAAAGTAGAGCCGCTGCTCCTCCACATCGAGAAGAGCCAGCTGAAGGGGCTCAGGCATCTGTTTCGGATGCCACCTGGAACGCCTACTCAGGGAGGTGTTCTGGGCATGTCCCACCGGAGGAGACCCCAGGGAAGACCTAGGACACGCTGGAGTGACTGTCTCTCGGCTGGCCTGGGAACGCCTCGGTATCCCCCCGGAAGAGCTGGAGGAAGTGTCTGCCGAAGGAGAAAGTCTGGGCTCCGCTTAGACTGCTGCACCCCGTGACCCTTACCCCGGATATGCGGTAGAAGATGGATGGATAGATGTTTCTAATAAAGTGCACACTTTTTTCAAAGCTCCCCTACTCGGCTCTGTTTTAGACAGTAATTTAAGGTCTTAAAATAGCTCTTTATGTGTTTGATATTTAAAGAACGCATAATGAGAATACAACAACAGTAATCTGCAACCAGGCCAGTAGGTAACGCTGAAAACACCTCTACTTTTACCTCAGAGGCATTTCTATCGGCAAATGTGTACCAAATGAGTACTAAATAAGTGTGCCAGACCACACACCACATTCTGTTGATTGGACAAGAGAAAATCCAATTTTAAATCGAGTTTCTGTCTTACTGCTCTTGCTTTAAGAATTAAAAGACTGCATTTGCTGACTGCTGCAGCTTTCTACATTTTCCTGTTTTCGGATTAGAACATTGGGACACATTCACATCTACAGTTTATTACCAGAATATGCAGCTATAACTTTAGCCTCTTATACACTTTGTAGAAACACAACTTGTGCTTGACTGAGATTACTGTTTGTGTAGTGATTCTATTCTGCGCTTTGATGGAAACACAGGCCATTTCAGTGATTGCTTATACTGAGCTGTGCTGTGTAACGCTTAGTGGAGTAAGTCTTTTATGCTGTATGTATCAGTGAGTTTATTAGTGCCAAGCAACAAGTGTCTACAAGAACTGTTTACCTAATGCTACAGTGTGCCATATTATGACCAAACTGAACCGTTATAGAGTTAGAATAGAATAGGACTTTATTCTCTACCAAAGTGGAAATTTTCCTTTGGATCACCAGTACATAAGAAGGATCAAAGACCAACAAAAAACATAAAGCACAGTTATTCATAAATTCATAATAATATAAACATTCTAAAACACAGTCCATTAATACACGGTCCAGTTTATTTCTGGGCGTGGTATGCATGTGCTTAAATTCATTCATGCTGTGTTCAAAATATCCACTGCACATGGGACAAATGAGTTTTTAAAGGACTCTACAGCGCTTACCAGCTCAAACTGAACAGAAATTTGTCTGAATTGTCAGTTTATATTTGATAGGGTAAACCTGACAGTGACACGTCGATCCAGGTATTTGCCACAGAAACAAAAGACGCTTTGTCTCGTCATCCTTTTGTAGTTTTTTTTTTGTAAAGTTGCTTGTAGATTAGCTTTTATATAACGTTTGCTAGCAGAGTTCCTGTTTTTATTTTTTTGTAATAACGTCTGGATGCCTTATTCGGTTCTTCTCATTCCTGTGTGAGCTGGCTCACTGCTGTTTGTGTTAAGTATTTATTTGGACTCGTCTGGGGAATGCCGAGCTCATGTCTGTCACAGAACAATATGTCAAGTGTCAGACCTGCAGACCCCACTGGACTGATAGGAGAGGCTTGTGTAGCTCTGTGATTTAGAATAGTGTAATGCTGGCCTCTAGTGGTCACTTTGTTAACGCATGTCAGTATTGAGCTCCAAGTAAAAGATGTGCTCTAATTTGTAATAAATCAAAGAGTCAAATTAAGACATGAACATGGAAAATGTGGATATTTCAGCCATTTATGGTCTTAATCTTGATCTTTAAATCTGAATCTGCGCTCTGTGGTAATGATTGTATTCAAAGTTGTATCATTAGGTGACTGTTTACAGTTGATGGTTAGATTGAAATAAATGACTTGGTTATATAATATTGTTTTCTGCACCATTGTTTTGAGAAGTTATTAATATACCCAAACATCCATCTGAGTGTAGCTTAGTACACTCAAAAAAATCACTGGTTTTACCTGACTGAATCAACAGAAATATTTGCTCTTGATCAAAATATGTTAAAGCTGCAACTTTCTGTAAAGTTGATCTAAAGTGAAACAATCACATTGATACTATTTGATTACAGCTAATAAAATACAATTTAATAAATGTTCTATCTATAACACAATACAGTCATGTTGGATGAACTATGACTACATTTGTGTGATAAAAATTATTTCAGGCAGTCATGCATTTCCATGTGCGCCCCATAAGGGTTATAGTTGGGCTAAAATATGGTCCTTAATGGGTTTGTACACAGTCTCCACAGTGGCCCTACCGGTGTTAGCCCTCCAATCAGATTCAGAAGTAAGCCAGAAGGATTTCTGTTGAATCAATCATGTAAAACCAGTGATTTTCTTGAGTGTGTCCAGTTGATTGGATTAAATCCTTTAACAAGTGTAAGTTAGATGTAATCATGTTAGATAGGTTTTCTTAATACATTCAAATCCTACACTCTCCCAAGTGTTGTTTAAGAGAGTCTTTAAAACAACACTTGAGACAATGTGCTTCATTTGGCTAAAATACTGCATCACTTACAAAGCAGTGGCAAGATGTGAACCTTTTGGAATTTCATGGTTTTCTGAATAATTTGTCTTAAATGTGATTTGATCTACATCTAAGTCAAGGGTATTGCCAAAATATATATCTAAAAATAATTACCCCCCCCCCCCCCCCCAAAAAAAAAAATTCTGATCTTTCCTGTCTTTATTGAGAACAACCAAGAAACTTTATAGTGCTGGTGGAAAAAGTATGTGAACACTTGAGTCAGCAGGTTCACATACTACTATATTAAAAGTAGTTTAGAGCAGTAAAATATTACTTTAATTACAATTTTACAGATCAGTTAGAATATAAGTAACAAGAAATATATTAAATCTTTGAAGAAAGATTATTATATAAAAAAAATATTATTAAATGTGATGAGAAAATCAATTTAAACTTTGACTCCAAGCTTTGCTTTGAACTTAAAGATCAGAGCAGTGATAGATTAGAACTTCATGTTTCATTGAAAATCCATCCGTCACTGATCCAGAGTCAGCGACAGAACTTCCGGGGGCTGTGCGGCGGCGCGTGGGGCGTGCTCTGAGGGGTCCAGGTCAGGACTCCAACGGACTTCAGCTGGAGTTGTTCTTGAACCTCACTCAAGCCATGAGCAGCGCAGAGACAAACCTGGACCCGGGTCTGGGCCCGGTTCACGTGGAGAGGAGCCCGAGCAGCGGCTCGGTGAGCAGCAGCAGCAGCGGCGGAGGCAGCTGGGACGCGGGCAGTTGGTTCAGTGAGGACCTGCTCCAGTCCCGGCCGCGGCTGCCGGAGCTCGAGGAGTACCCGTGGAGTTCGCACGAGCTGCGGGAGCTGGTGATGCGCGTTACTGGCTGGGACGCTTTGAGCGGTGGTGCGCTGCAGCAGCTTTGCGCGCTGATCAAAAACGCAGTGGTGCGAATTTTGCGCGAGGCACAGAGACTTAGCGCGCTTCACCGGCGGTGCACGCGGCTTGAGGTGCAGAGCGCGGTCCGGATAGTGCTGAGCAGAGGGCTCGCGGAGAAGTGCGTGGGGGCTGCGGTGCGCGCTGTGTCGCTCCACTGTATGAGCAGCGGTGACACCGCGCGGACCCGCAGCAAGTCCTTCAGCTGCGGGCTAACGCTCTCCGTGGCCCGCTTCTTTAGATGGATGGTAGACACGCGCGTGTCGGTGCGTGTACGTGAGTACGCTGCAGTGTATCTGACCGCGTCCGTGGAGCGACTTGCCGAAGAGGTGGTGGTGCGCGCCCTGCGCGCCGCCAGTGAAAACAAGGAGTCGGGTCCCGTGAGCGCCGCGCGCCTGGACTCCGCAGTGGACCTTGACCCGGACATATGGGCTCCTCTGCAGGTGCACGAGCAGCTGCTCAGCGGCAGGAACGCGCACGGTCAGTACCATACAGTATTGTTATGACAGTTATGTGTGTGATGACCTCAGGCACATAAGCTGACCCTGGCCTCTCATTCATTCCCATTCATTTTGTGTGAATCATAAAGTTTATCACACTGCACGTGCACACAGAGTGATGTACAGTATTGTTTCAAATAGTAGCAGTACATTGTGACTAACCAGAATAATCCAGGTTTTTAGTATATTTTTTATAATTAAGTTGCAAAAAAGTTACCAGTAGATGCAATAGATACTCAGAAAACAAACAAGACCCAGCATTCATGTAATGCACGTTCTTAAAGCTGTGTAATTGTGCAATTAGTTGAAATGGGTGTGTTCAAAGAAAAAGCAGTGTCTGCCGTTGACTGTACATGGCGCTGCATGCTTCACTGTCTTCACTGTGAACTGTGGCTTGAATTCAGAGTTTGAGGGCCGTCTCACAAACTGTCTGTGGCCCTTGGACCCGAAATGTTCCTCCATTTCTCTTTAGGCCAGTTGATGTTTTCTTTGGCAAATTGTAACAAAGTGACTTTGTGGGGGATTCTTGAAAATAGATTAACTTCACACAGTTGTCTTCTAACTGTCACAGTACTTACAGGTAACTCCAGACTGTCTCTGATCATCCTGGAGCTGATCATCGGCTGAGCCTTTGCCTTTCTGGTTATTCTTCGATCCATTTTGATGGTTGTCTTCCATTTTTTTCCACGTGTTTTTGGTTTTGCTCTACATTTTAAGGCATTGGAGATCATTTTAGCGGAACAGTCTATAATTTTTTGCACCTCTTTATAGGTTTTTTCCCTACTCCAATCAACTTTTTAATCAAAGTACGCTGTTCTTCTGAACAATGTCTTGAGCACAGCCTTAAGAACGTGCATGTCATGAATGCTGGGTCTTGTTTGTTTTCTACTGCACATACTGGTAACTTGTTTGCCACTTAATAATAAAAAATATACTAAAACCTAGATTATTCTGTTTAGTCACATGTACTGCTATTATTTTAAACAATACTGTACATCACTCTGTGTGCACGTGCAGTGGGATAAACTTTATGATTCACACAAAATGAATGGGAATGAATGAGAGGCCAGGGTCAGCTTATGGGCCTGAAGTAATCACACACATAACTGTCAGTATTGTAGGCCTAAATAAGATTATGTTCTTAATGATGTATCTGGTTAAATGAAAGGTTAATTTGATCAAAATTGTTATGAGCTAACATTTTAAACTCTTCTGAGAATGCTGTGTTGGGATTTTTCTTGATAGGCATAGCTGCCTAAAGGAAAACACTGTTACTCAGTATGTTTTCTTACAATACATGTATCATATATGTAGTCAAAGGTCAGTGTCATCAGTATACAATGGTCGGTGTGGTGCTGCAGAGCAGTAAATGTTTCAGTGAAAATAATGACTTTGGTTGGAAAACTTGACACTTGGTGAAAGCAGTCGTGAACACAGTCTCACAGTGGCTCACAGTGCGACCCACATTCAGCTTGTGTATGAGCCCAGTGGGGGTCGGGGGGCACGAGTGAGTGTTGTTAACCTTTGACCTGCAGACGGCAACAGGCTGTTCTGACTGCTCTGAAACAAACTGCTTCTGTGACTGCAGTGCACAGAGGTCGCCCTGTTTCAAAACTCACAGTTTGTGTTTCAGTGTGCTCCATCTTTAACCTGTCACAACCAGCCAGCTCTAGTGGTACTGTTCACACCTGGAGATCACACGTCCTGCTCCACATGGATCAGACTCACTTTCCCACTTCATATGCAATTCTGCACATGCTTTTGATTGGATAAAACAACTCTTATCCAGCAAGTCTTCTGCTCCCTGTGTGAGAGGTAACTCTGAAGATGTGTTTCACCGGGTATAATTAGCCATTAGATATAAAAGATTAAAGAAATAGATTAAATAAATAAATAAATAGATTAACTCTGCTGATGTAAAATCAGAGATATCAGTACCAACGTTGGTTGGAATCGATTTGTGCAGTTAATGTGAAAAAACCTAGTGGTCCACATTTGGCCTCTGCTTGTCTTTGAAAGGAAACAGTTTGGTATTTGCCTTGTTAGAAACAAACTCTGGTATAGCTGCTGTATTTGTGTGGTTCACCAGGGTAAGTGTGAATGTCACCAAGACCCCTCGAAAAGGTCGGTCTCGCTTCCAAATGAACTGATGTTAGACCAGATGTTAGATTTGGGTCTGATTGCTCACCTTCTGTAACTTTGTGTGTCCAGTGTGTTGGGTAAGATCGTCTTTGCTGTTGGCTGTTGTGTATGGGTAATACATGTATTGTTATACAGTATTTTCCCAGCGGTTCCTCTTGGACACCTTGTCAGGACCTTCATGACATCTGCATTGTCTCTAACCAGCTCTCCTGTCAAACTGGTGAGAATATTGCGGAAAGCTTTTTTTTTTCAGATAAACCAAAGCTGTTGAGTTCAGAGCTGGCTCTTCCAGGATCACAGCTGACACTAAAGGCACTCCAGTGAACCAAGAGACAGTTTAGTCTCATTTCCAGCCACACATAAAAAATAAATTGTATAACTCAACAGATGGGGAACATTTCCAACCATTTTATTTGTTACTGTAATCTTGCTTTCCTTTCACTTTCACTCATTTCATCATCTATTGGTCCATCCATTTGTTCTTCTGGGTCTACACAAGGAGACAATGCAAGTCTAACTTGATTCAGTCTCAACTCAAATACATGTTGGATTGCACTGATAGACTGACCTAAGGCACATAGGAGAATCTTATTTCAACATCAAACATACTTCTGCATGAACAATCTCCTTGGAGGATACTTCACGTTAAAATGTCAATTTTAACTCATATTTCTGTTAGTTTTTTATACAACAAAAAATGCTAAAACAATTTACAAATGACTGACAATATATGTTAAAACCTTTTACTTCTGATGGTATAGTCCTATTTAACCAATCGTTGAGTATTACCTCAATACTTATTTTATAATACTTTATTTGTGTCACTGTTTATGGAAACTTCATGCAGGGGATGTGATTTTTATTTAAACAAGCACAGCACTTAGAGACAGTAAACATACAAAAAGCATTGTTTTTGTCTCTATTCTACTGTTTGACACAAGTAAAAAGTAGGTTTATAAGCTTCTCTGATCCAGTTTTTTAGACTACCCCTTGGATTAATACGAGCCCCGTGTGTGGAGAGTCATAATAAGCCTCAGCCCGGTCCTCACCACAGGCTCCTCACAATAAAGTGCTGTTATTGTGGATACACAGTTGCAGTATTATACTCTGCAGACCTGGGCCGTCTCTGAGGACCCAGGTTCTCGTTTGGTGTATGAGCAGAGGTGTGCTTTGGGGGTAGAGAGCACAAAACACTGCTGTGAGAGCATAGTCTAATGAATGGAAGCCTGTTCAGTTAGTAAACACAGCGGCCAATCTGAGCTCATTATGTGACACTTTGTCTTTCTTTCCTCACAAAGCCCAGTGTTTGACTCATTAACCTGAGGAAAGGCCATCAGTGCTGTCGTCAGTGTAAGTGATTACAGGCAGAGTCGCACTGAGAGCCCGTTTACTGCAGTGCCATGTGGGGTGTGGTCGTCAAAGCCCGCTCTTTGTGCGAAGCTCAAGGTCAGCAAAACCTATTCAAAAGGACTCAAAGTGCAGCGGTGTGGATTTAGTTTGTACAGCAATCACTGTCTGTGGAGCAGTAGAATCCAAAACAGATAAATGTACTTTTGATTTGTTTCCACATTTAAATAGCATATTATTTTAACATCTTAACATCCTAATTTACAAATAAGAAAATGAAAGTTGAACCAGAAGTCAGTAGACATTTTAGCAATAGAAGTTAAAATAAATTACAAATTCTGCATAAATAGGATGGTTTTGGCAAATGGCAACTGACTGACTATGTGTGTGCTGTCAGGGAGTGGTAGAGAACATTAGTGAGTGTTGTGTTGCTTTAGAGGCCATTTACATGACAACGGAGTCTGCCCAAAACGAAAGGAGTTCAAACTACTTGATGACCGGATATCAGCTTTATGTAAAACTAACCATGTGTGTGTTTGTAGGTGAGCTGTGTGTGCAAGCTCTCTGCAGCCTCAAGGCTCCCAAGACTCCAGTGGAGAGCAGGGAGGACATGTACATCCAGATGGAGCTGCGGTCTCTCGAACAGTCACTGGGGGTCACTGGTGTGGGCAGCCTCGCCGAGCTCAGTAAGTCCCCGGGGACTCGCTTATGTAAAAAGAGCTTTCTGTCTGAGGAAACAAAACCCTTTTCAGATCCCCAGGCCATCGTAGGCCATTATTGCAGCATAAAGCTTCACTTTATGACCAGCACACAGCACCACCTATACAGTTTATTGATTGGGCTACACTAAAAGAATGTAGTGTTTTTTACCATTAACCAAAGCAGAAAGAGAGCAGTAACTCATTTAGCTTAAAGAAATATGTTCAATGAAATATGCCACTGGCAACAAACCTACTGAGCTAACAAACATATATTTACCTGTGTACTGTACCTGCTGTAAGTTTTCACTTGAGCTGGAATAATTTAGTCCCTGTCAACAAAGCACACACAGATCCATTGGTCAACTTACTTATTATTTATACAGTTTATTAATTGATTTTTAATCTAATTGAATTTTACATGTAAAATATATATATATTTTTTTAATAATGTTTTTTTATGCAAAAAAACAATATTAAATGATGCCAACCAATCCTGTTGCTATTTTATTTCTCAGGAACTAGGACAAACTAAGCATTGCTGAAGGAGAAGCACAGGCATGTTTTTTAGGGCATCAAAAAATATATATTATCCCCTTATTATCCCCTCTGGGAAATTCCTAGTTAGCAGCCACACCAGGGGCCGTCTAGCATGTTTTTTGATGTTGATGAGGTAAACCGGAGTACCCGGGGAAAACCCAACCCACCCAAGTTCTCCCCTAAGCATGGGGAGAACATGTACACTCCAACAGGAAAGGTCGAGATTTGAACCCTGACCCTCTTGCTGAAAGGCATCCTTATTAATGAACTAAAGCTGTTCAGATACAGGGAGACTGAGTGATGTGGAATTGTAATATGCAGTTTTGCCTCCAGAATTTATTAAAAAAGAGCAAAAACTACGCACCCTGAGTATAATGAAAATTTTATCTTCCAAAGTTAGGGAACATATAAAGTGATGTGAACAAAAATCAGTAAAAAAAAACTAAACAATCTGTAATAAAGTCATTGTTATCATGATCATTCACTTTTTCCCAAAACTCTACATTTATTATTGCATTCACACCCCCTTGTCTCTTCAGGTGACCTGGTGTCCCGGGCCATGCATCACATGCAGCGTCCACACGCCCCCACTCCACCAGTCTGCTCTGCTCCATCAGCCAGTCAGCTGCCATTATCTTGGACCCCTGATGCTCTTCACACATTGTATTACTTTCAGTCGGGCGCTCAGATAGACTTTATGGAGAACCTGAACCTTCGGTCTCCAAGTATGACGCTAACCAGAGAGAGGTGTGGTGTATTCACATATAACATGTCTAATGACTTATCCTGTCATGGCTAGAAATGCATGATTACTTTAATAATTGTTAGCACTATTTCTGAAATTGCCTTAGGGGTTTATTACGGGTATTAAGTGTGTATAAAAACTGTCATCGAGCTCTGGGACTTGACGTCAGGCATTTTACAATTTACAAATGTATTTTATTTGTTTACTGTTTTATTGGTGCTTTGTGCAGGGGTCTGTGGAGCACCAGGCCCCAGTCTAGTCCCAATGAGCCATTTACATGCAGCAACAGCTCCACTGTGAATCACATTTTTAGGTGTTAGACCAAGAGAACTTTAAATTACTGCAATTAAAGACAGATGTGTATGTGCATTTTTAAAGTCTGTTTTAACTAAAATTATAACGTTTGGCTCCTGTAGGCCTGTCCTGCTGCTGCCACCACTCTCTGAGTGGATCCGAGTGGTGGTAGTCCATGCTGAACATCGGCGTAGCGTGTTGGTGGACAGTGATGATGTGAGGCAGGCAGCCAGACTGCTCCTCCCTGACCTCGACTGTGAGCCCAGACAGCTCAGGTAAGATTCAGCTGAACGTACGGCTGTGTGTTTATCTTCAATGTCTCATGTCTGTGCGTCTGTAAATACAGGTCAGAGGGCTGTTTCCAGTCTCTTCGCTGCCTCGATGCTAAAGCGGCCACTGAGCGTTTCCAGCTGGACCTGGGTTTCAGGATACTCTGCTCTGGTAGGGCCGATCTGCTGGATCAGGCCACAGAGCTGCTGGGGGCGGAGGGGGTGGACACCATGGACGACAGGGTGAGAGCCCACACTCACTTTACACACACAATACAGAAGAAGAGAAATAAATAAGAGATGTATTTGTGCAGGGAATGACAGCTCTGATGTACGCCTCTGCAGCAGGAGATGAGGCTCTGGTCCAGATCCTCATCCAGGCTGGGGCTCGGCTCGACCTGCAGGTAAGTCACTCATAACTGACCTGTAGCACACACAACAAACTCATTATGTCAAAGTAACACTGTGACTGTGGAGCACTTCCTGAAAGTGACTAAGATGAAGTGACTCAAGAGAAGCAGGTTTTTTTCATTCCACTTTTAACACCCACAGTACAAATTGAACACTAATGATTTTGTTTTGCACCTGTACAGTTACCATGGATACACTGTCATTTGCGTATGTAACACATTATAAGGTAAAAAAAAAGGTAAAGCATGGCAGATAAGCAGAGCACTGAGCAACACTAATGCCTCGGTCTCTCAGGTTTGTGTTTTTGTGGTAAATGTTTTGAGTTTTAACTAAAAAAAAAATCACACATTTGCAGTTAAGCTAAGTAAAATAACTTGATTGTTAGTAGTTGTTACCTGCTCCAGCTACATCTGTCACAGGTGGCACAGCACACTGCTCAGTCTCCGTTTGTTTGTGTAGATCCCCGGCTGCTCTGTCAGATATCCAGCTGTCCACCCCGGGACACGTCACTGGACTGCACTGACACTGGCTGTGCTGCACACTCACTTGTCTGTGGCCCAGGTCAGAATTATTATCTGATATTACATTATATATACATTTGATCAGATTTGTTAATTGCCAGTCATTTGTCAGTCGATGAAATATTAAATTAAAACAAAAACGTATCAGTGCTTTACAAGTGTGTGCTGTGGGTTCTACTCCTCCAGCTGCTGTTGGAGGTGGGGGCTGATGTGGAGGGCGGGGCTCTGGAGGGACAGGACAGCCCCGCTGAGACCCCTCTGCAGTTAGCAGCTTCTGCAGGTAACAGCTCAGCCTCAACTGAAAAATACAGCTTTAGTTAATTAAAGATACATAAATCACTGACCATCATTATGCCTCTCAGGTCATTATGACATGGTGAGCCTTCTGCTGTCGCATGGAGCGGACCCCCTTCTCAGAGTGCATCATGGGAACTCTCCGCTGTACGAGGAAATGAACTGCTTCAGCTGTGCCGCTGCACATGGACACAGGTGAGTCAGCCTCAGCACCAATTAGCACAATAAAAAAAAAAGATGTCTACAGATGTAGGTATTTCTAGGAACAGACATTTCTCTCTAAGCTTCTCATCTGGACACATTTGGTAGGGGTTCTATAGAAAGCCTTTGCAAATAGTAGGTACTTTATATAAATACCTGGAGGCGATTGGATGAACCACCTCATCTCACAACACGTCACATTTACTTTTTTACTTTGACACTCCAATCCAACAGAAACATTGTAAGGAAGCTGGTCCTGCAGCCGGAGCCCAGCCGAGAGGACGTCCTGTCTTTGGAGGAGATCCTGGCCGAGGGGGTGGAGCAGAGGGACCAGGGCCACGCTGCAACCCCTCCTCCCAGGATTTGTAAGGCCAGGATCAAAGCTCTGCAGCAGGCGGCGTATTACAGCGGCGAACATGGATACCTGGACGTTACCATGGAGATCAGAGACATGGGTGAGAGTGCAAACCATGCTTATTATTATTATTATTATTATTATTAAAACTCCCTACTTTATAATGTACAGTTTTGAGTGAGCAGAAGATTTATGGAGGAAAATGTCTTGTTGATGCCATGTTGTGTCTAGTCCATCTTACAACAACCATTCACTTCAATCATTAAACACAAAGCTAAAATACGTGTACTAATCGTTGTTCTATAAAAACAGACTCCACTGTAAACACTACAATCACCCCTCATTTATGTCTGTGTCATTCCCAATCAATCCCTGTTCATGTCACAGTCACTGATACTGTCCAGTACTGTCATGTGAGTCATGTGCCAACACGATGTGTCATGTGACCCGTGCAGGTGTCCCCTGGAGGCTGCACACCTGGCTGCAGTCTGTGCTCAGAGCTCATGAACTGAGCCGAGACCAAACCCTGCTGTCTCTGCTCACGGAGTTCAGCAGCATCTCCACTGAAGACTACACCCCTGAGCTGGTCTGCTCAGGTGTCCCGCTGCTGTTTAGCATCTTAAAGAGCACCAAGGTACGGACTGAGGATTTACTAAAGCGCTGCCAGTTTTTCTGCATAAATTGGGTTTTCCATATTTGCTGCAGAGACACCGTGCTGTTTTTATTGCAGAAAAGATGTGGGCACAGGTGATTATGTATCTGTGAGTGATCCCATTTCCCAGCAGTTAGAGTATTTTTATGAGGCACACAGCTTTATTTACCAAAATTTTCCACTGGCAAATTTTTTGTTTATTTTTTTGTTTGTTTCAGTGTGTGTGTTCTGTTACAAATGCATCAAATACACAATGTTGATTACATAGCTATTACCACATTTTTCCAGTTACACTCGTTATATAGACTTGTGTTTTCTCTGTTTAGGACTACATGGTAACAAAGCAGCTGGCCTCAGTGATTTCTCACTGTTACGGCCCTTCTCCTGTTGCTCCCATCTCACCTTTGGACGTCTCTCTGTCGACACAACTCGGTAAAACAGCAGAGTCCAGTTACTTCCATTCTGCTTTGTGCATTGTTTTGTGTAAAATCTTAATACAATTGTTTGGTGATGTCTCTGTGTTTGCCTCATCTGCAGATGTCCACTTTCTGAACAATAAAGAAATGTCAGATATCACATTCGTGGTGGAAGGACAGCCGTTCTTTGCTCATCGCGTGCTGCTGATATCGGCGTCTGAAAGGTCTGAGGCTTTTTTTTTTAAACAGATATACTGGTAATAAATGAAAGCAACTAAGATAAAAGCCAAGTCAGACACAAATTTTACTACTGTGCACTGATCACTGTTGAGAGAAAACTACACCTGAAGGTCCATGTCTCTTTTATTAGTGATTGACAATGTTTCTGTTGTGACTGTGGCTCAGGTTTCGCCAGCTGCTGAGTGATTCACCTGACAGCAAAACCATTCACATTAGTCACATGACCTACAACATTTTCCAGGTGAGTGAAGAGACGAACCACATTTATTTACGTGATATTTGAAAGTTGTATACCTATTGACTTTATTTAACCAAAATCAGACTTGTAAGGTACGTCTTAGTCCAACCGTAGTCAGTTCCCTTGGGCTTTGACCCTGGTTTGGAGCCAGAACAACTTAACAAAATAATGAGGAATACCAGGCCTTTTATTTAGAACAGATCAAAGTTACAGCACAGACCAACTCTATTGTTGTGGAACTGTTTTGTTTTCCCTGCTTGATGTAAAAACAATTGACCTTTTGCTATGGCCTGCCCCTTTCGTTCACTCAGACAAGGATTTGATCCACTGCTAAACTCACAATGGGATCTTTCACTGTTATAGCTGTATACTGAACAGAACTGGGGCAAAATGGTTCTATTTCACACAATGACCATCAAAAGAATCTGTACCTAACTCTGTGAGGCAGATAGTGAACATAATAGAGTTTAGTATAAGATCTGACTATAACATTAGTGATAAAACTCCACAGCCTTAAACGTTAAGGGATATAAAAAACATATCTGTTGGTCATCACTGTGTGGACCATAATTTTATTTTTGTTTAAAATTTATCCAAGTAAAATTAGTTAGTTTACTACACATCATCTTAGTCTGACTGGGGTTTTACTTAGTAAGGGCTAACAAACCCACTACTGCTATACGTGTGGTCCGACTGGAGCTGGGCTAAGCATCCTCACATGATATACAGTCTTCTGCACAGATCTGGGAGAGCACAACAGAAGAAAAAAAGCTTAGAGGCAACCCAACACATTTATGAAAAGGTTTCAAAGCGGGGATTTGTACGGAGGTTTGAAGGTGAAGACATGTATTTCATCCTTTATCTAAGGGACTTCAGTCAGCTGTGACTTTTATATCCCTCAGAGGGACAAGTTTAACATGAGACTACAATAACTGGACAAAATTTGATGAAAGCTAGACACTGGTTGTTCCAAAGTGGTTAAGAGCTGAATGGGCTTTATGATCCTCTGAACCATAAACATAATAATTTAGGTTTTAACATGCTGTTGTAAATGTAGGAAAGATTGTGTCTCAGTCCACCTCCTCTCCTTTAGAGACGGTTGTTCTAATTTTGACAAAAGAAATTGACAGCCCCTACAATGAGGAACAGAACGTCTTTATCTTTAAACCTGCGTCTAGATGCCTTTTTTGAAACCTTTTCTTGAATATGTCCTGGAGGCTGAGAAGCTCCACAGACACCAACACATTATGTTACTATATTGATAAGACGAGGAGGGCCATATTGGACTAGCTTAAAAAGTCAGATACTTAAAAAGCAGAAAGGGGATTATGGCTTGTTGCATGTACATTCGACTTCTTGTATACTGAAATGAACACTCTAATCCAATTCTATTCCTTATCTTGACTGTATTAATCTGTCGCTACACTGTCTTGCACTGTACTGAACTGACTGAGGGGTGTTTTTGTAGCTGATGATGACGTCTCTGTACTGTGGAGGAACAGACGGACTCACTGTTTCCTACGCTGAAGCCATCAAGGTAAAAGTAACATCCTCAACCTACAACCGTACAGTTAAAGTGACAGAATTCAGGGCTGTAGCAAGAGATGACTTTATAAATTTAGAAAGTATCATGTTTAAGGCATAGTACTCTAGCCTCCCGTTAATGTCAGCCAAATAAAACTGCACCATCCCTGCTGTAAACAATCATATGTACCTCCTACTATAATATTTAAAAAATGTATATACTGAGGTCACTAGATGTCTATTTTGTGCAGCTGTTGCCAGTCAGTGGCTTCTTCCAACTGCGAGCGCTGCAGAGGAGCTGCCAGATCCGACTGTCGCAGAGTCTGGACAATCTGGACAACGCTTTGCACATCTACCAGGCCGCTAAGGTTAACACACATGAGCACACACAGATACAAATCAACATCAATAAAAGTAGCGCTAACTACTTAAAAAACAAAGTAAAACCCATCCACCATCTTTGTCTGCAGTAACTCTTCATTAAACAAACAGATTTAAGAAGAAAAGAAAAAGGTTAAAGCATTTGCGTCTGGACTTAGTTTTCAAGGTGTAGACATTTTGTCTCTTCTCCAAGAGACTTTATCAATTCTGAGTTTAACTGATACGTTTATCGCTAGAAGGAGGGGTTTGACCTTAAACCAACTCTGATTGGATCAGACTGTTCTGGTTTCATAGTCATTAACTATGAAAGGACACTGTGGCTCCTGATGTGAGAGTCGTTAAAGGCCCAGGTGAGTTGTTAGTGGGAGTTTGTTCAAATGGAAAAGCCCTCTCTGAACAAATGACTGTATAAATATGGACAACTTCTGCCCATTGGTCCCCTATTCAACAATATAGTCATTATGAAAAGCAATAAAATGGCAGTTACATTTGTGCGTTTATGCTTTTACTGCATAATAAAACAATAGTTTTCAGATAGCATAAACAAACATATTAATCAAAAATTCAACCCCCCCAGAGTTGTTACGTAGTAAAACTTAGCTCTAGAGACCGGAGCCATCTTTTGTACCAGGTTGTAAACATGATTTTTATACTTGCCATTGGGTTTCACCCAAGCGTCTCTCATGGAACCTCCTAAATGCTCCTTGAGGGAGCCACCAGACGGCAAAATACAGCAATATACCACCGTCCACCAGAGGGCTCCAAGAGCCTGCCCCAGATTTGTGTTGCCTAGCATTATCAACATTGTTTTGAAACATTAATATTAAATAGTTTCACTCCTGAATAAAACGGTGAAACTAAGGACTCACATATTCAAGAATACTTTTGTTCCTGTAACAATTATTTATATGAAAAAGTATCATTGTGGGGAGTTTGAGCAAGAGTCTTTCTGTCTTGCAAACCCAATGTACATACAGTACATCTAAATAAAGTAACTCCGTGATTGCTATAGGAGTGTAGTGCATGTGATCATATCTTTGGTTGTCTTTGTGGTGTGTTTTAGCTCAACGCAGCAGCAGAGCTCTGCCGCTTCTGTGAGGGCTTCTTTCTCCAGAACATGAGCCGGCTCCTGGAGCGGGACGACTTCCACCGCCTGCTGCTCGGAGGCCACAGTTCAGAGGTGCTCTGCCCCGGGTCTGGAGCAGGACAGGACCATGACCAAGGCCCAGGCTCGGAACTGCTGTGGGATCTGGAGACGGTACTGAGAGACAGACTGGTGAGCCTTCACTCGTCGTGTCGGGATTAGACTCTGTCAGACTTACGGACACATGCTTATCAGCACATGGACGTTTGCTGGGATTATTCTAGAAGTAGTACTTCAGCATTTTGACATTGTTGCTGGTTTATTTAGTACATTTACTGCGTCAATATTTAACTCAATATCTATATATAAGATATAAATAATTTATATACATATATATATATATATATATATATATATATATATATATATATATGTGTGTGTATAAAATGTGATCTGATCTTCATCTAAGTCAAGGGTATTCACAAACACATTGTGTCTAATAATAATAATTAAACAAAAAATTCTTTCAGGTCTGTATTGAGGACACTCATTCAACATTCAAAATTGCAGTTGAAAAAGTCAGTAAACCCTTCAGTTAATGATCAAAAAAGCAAGGTTTCAGCACACCTGGAGTCTTATTAAGATAATATGTTTGGAAGGGTGGACTACAGCTACTTTCCCTCAAACTTTTGGACTTTGCTCTGCACACGAACAATCTTATGCCTCACCAGAAAGAGCTTTCAGAAGAGCTCCGATCAAGAATTGTGGCTTTACATAAAGCTGGAAAGAGTTCCAGTTATTTCAAAGACTTTTCACCAGTCTACTGTTCGGCAAACAATCTACAAATGGAGACGCTTTATGACCGTTGCTACTCTACCAAGAAGTGGGCACCAAGTCAAAATAACACCAAGAGCACAACAAAGACTCATCAATGCGGTAAAAAAAACAACCCCGAATGACAGCCAAAGATTTGAAGGCATCATTAGAAATTGCTAACATCTCTGTTCACGAGTCTACAACACGTCAAACACTGGAACAAGCAGGGTATTCACGGCAGGACACCACGAAGGAAGCCACTGCTTACTAAAGAGAATAATGCTGCACATCTGAAGTTTGCAAAAAAGCCCATTGACACTCCACAGCGGTCAACCAATTATTAATTCTAATTTATTAATTCACTTAATTTTTCCACTGCCATTGAAATGTTGAATGAGTGTGTTCAATAAAATATCTGATTATTTTGTGTAATTATTTTCAGACACATTATGTTTGTCAATACCCTTGTCTTAGATGAAAATCAGATCACATTTTAAGACAGATTTATTCAGAAAACCATGAAATTCTAAAAGGTTCACATGATAGTGACGTGATGAGGTGACGTGATACTTTATTTATTTTCTGTTCAGTTTTGAACACATTCTCTGTTGTTTGTTGACTTTGATACTGACAATGTTGAGAACTAACATATTAAAACTGTAAAGAATTTAGTTTTCAAAAAAATATAATTTGTATTTGTTTGTGTCTGTCTAATTCAGCCACACATTCTCATGATTGTGTAAAATTTTAAGGGTGTCCGCAAACATTTTTTTTTACCACTGTAATACTAGACCCTGGTCCGAGCTGAAGTGGTTTTGAGCTGAATGTTGTTGTTTTTTCTTTTATTTAAACTTCTTTGCATACATGAACCAGAGGACATTTGATGTGTTTTTTTTTACAAAATGTAATTAATTTAAGGAGCACGTTCTCTTTGCTGATATTGGTTTTCTGTTAAGAGTCATCCTTTATATAACCTGCTGTTTTTTTATTATTTTATTTTGTGTTTTTCTATATCTACAAATAGAACTTTATATCTTTAAGTATTCAAATTAAGAATAAAAATATAATCTATTTGGTCTTCAGTGTTTAAATGTCATAACATTCAGTGTACAGATATTTTAAAACTAACAAACGTATTTGCTAAACTTCTCTGAATCTTCTTTAAATTTCATGGATTTTTGATCCATGGTCTCCTATTTACAGCCGACTGCTCCATAAAGCCCTTCTGTAGACGCTGTCATGGTGGGATACTGCTTAAGACTAATGACTTATAACTAACTGTACTAAGCATTCACATGTTTTCCTCACTGCAGCTGGCTGCTGAGTGTGATGTGACGCTTCAAATGCTGGATTACATAGAGTTTATGGGATTTGAACTTGGGTCTCCCAGTCTATAACCCACTGCCCTTTTCACAGTTGAACTTAGAGCCACACTATGTAACGTTTTCAGTATTTGCACCTAATAAAGGACAAAGTTTACACTTGCAGTGTTTGGTGTGGTTCAAACGGACTGTGGTGCGGTTGCTCCATTAGCTCACTTCGCTTGAATGCTTCATAGACACCTAAGTACATGCGCTGAGACCCCTTCAAAACAGAGGTCTTGGAGTGCTTTCTACAGAACTCCGGTACATTTTGTTTTTAAGTGTAAACAGAAAGCAGTCCTCAGGTGAACCCAAACAGGAAGGGCCTCATAAATTAGCAACAAAAACATCATGTAACATTTAGTTTTCCTGGGAGCAGAAAACAACAAACCGGAACAATTCTGTCCAACTAAATATAAAAATAAGAGGTCAAATGTGAAGCACTGAGAAAAGGCAATTATAAAATGTCTTTTTTGCATTTGGGCTAAGAGCACCATCTACTGCAGGGGTCTCTAAACTTTTTTACTTATAGAGCTACTTTTACAAAATAAAAACGGCAGAGAGCTACTTGTGTTTGTTACATTTATTGAAAAATTGATGTTGTTTTGCCAGAACATTACATTAACCCTGAACATTTACAAAATTTCAGGGTTTTAATAAAAAATACCCCAAAACATTTAGTTCATCTGCATGTGCATTGTGTAAATGTATATGCATTTCTTTTATGTCTATCTGACACTATAAAATAAACTAAAACTAAACAATGCAATTGCAAAAGCACAGATACTTATGTATCAGTCAGATAATTGGTATTGATGGAGTCAACAAGAGTGGTGTATCCTCAGGTTTACGCTGATGGACTCTTTCAAATGTTTATGTCAGTCTGCTTCTGAACGTACTTTTATGGTTCTGCATAAAGTTTCAGTCATCACGGTCATAGTGATGACTAGTGATGACATAGTGAACAGATTTTTGTGCAAAGAACGGCTCTTCAATTGACCACTTATACTGTTTATAATTCAGACAGATTTAGTGTTGTTTTAACTAACCACAGCTGCGACCAAAGGAGAACTCTTTTCTTTTAACATGCACCACTATCTCGGGGCTCATTTAGAGGCTCCTCTAAATACAGCAGAAGAATCCCTTCCTCTCCCCATTACTCGAGTTAAATCACCTGCCGTTAAACTGGAGGCTGGAGAACTTGGGATCTGATGCTTCTGCAATTATTCTTGCCAAACTTTTGAATAACAGATTGGATGCCCTAGATAAGATGGTCAGTAACAACTCTGATGTTATTGCTAAAGTTAAACATGAGCTTGAGGACAACGCAAAACAAATTACGGCAGTAAACAACACTTTTGACAAATTTCATGCCAAGTTTACTGTATCTGGATGTGAATAATAAAGCAGCAAAGGAATCTTCCATAGCCATGGAGAGAAGAATTACACACATCGAAGGCTACACCCTCGAGATGAGAAGAAAAGGAGCAACAGGATGTGCGCGGAGAGTCCATCGGCGTGTGTCAACAACTTCTGCCTGAGACAGGAGATAAGCTTCCAGACGCCATTGACACCGTTCATGGCCTTGGACAAAGGAAAGTGAGCCCACCCAGACCTCACCCCAGACGTGTCATTCTGCAGTTCATCTCGCTGTTCTACAGACCTCGGCCAGAAATTCATCTTATCTAAATAACAAGAACTTAAAATTAGCCAAAGGCTTATCCACAGAGGACAGTGAAAAGAGAAGATGTCTCCGGCCTGCAGTTGAGAAGGATCGAGAGTGAAACTAGCCAAAAAAAAAGTTATACTTCTATAGTATAAACCGCAGAATACTGATTTCTATTTCTTACAAAAATCATTTTAAATTCAAACAAAATGTGTGGTGCTCACAGTGGGGCAAAGACTTGGTTAGCACATGGCTCTGAACGCTTAGCCGGTGTGTGTATTCTGTATTATAGTATGGTCAATGTTTATGGTTCCCCAAAATGAAAATAATGATTTTGTGAAGGGACTACAGGAGCGATTATTGTTTTGGTCGTCCAAATCTCCCATTTTGGAAGGTGACTTCAATGCAGTTTTGGAAAATGAAATAGACAGATTTCACCCCAGGAAGTGTGAGCCTTCTGGTGGGCCTGCAATAAAACCATGTTGAGACAATCGCAAAATGATTTCTGGCTTACATCCAAAGACCTGAAGAGCGTGCTTAATGATATTCTTCCTGCCCCTTCAACTGATCATACGGCAGGGAATTTAAAATCGTATTTAAAAAATATGATTCTAAAACATAAAGAGGGCATCAATAGGTAAAAAGGTTGATAAGGTTTTGTTGAGTTTTTTATGTAGGAAAGAAACACATTACATATGTAAATCTGTAGTTATTAACTCCTATGAAAAGGTCTTAACTTTTTAGATTTTGCATCCTTAAATAACACATTTAAAAATAATTGGATAAGGCACAATCTCAAAAATCCTTCCTCCATTTGGAACTTTATCCCTCATTATCTTTTTTTCTCAGCTTGGCGGACTGAAGTTTATGTGAAAAGAGCAGGCTTATATCGAGTGGTAATGAGGAGAGTGGAAACAGGTGAGTCTTGTCTGCAGTCCTGAGAGAAAACCAGCCACGCCCACTACCACACACATGCACTGCTATAAAAAAAAGAAACAAAGAAAAGAAAAGGGAGGGAGAACACCCGTCAGTCGGCGAGGATGGGGATGGAGTTTAAGGTCACTCTGCTGCCCCAACGCCAGAGTCTGAAGCATCCACCTCAACAACGAACTGTGCTGTCGGGTCGGGATGGGACAAGACAGGATTTGAACAAAACAAACATTTAAACTGGGCAAAAGCCGAATCAGCTTCAAGTGATCATTAAAACTGAGTCTTAGCGGACAATAGCTTAGTGAGAGGGGCTGCAACTCTGCTATAATCGCGAATAAATCTACAATAATAATTTGCAAAACCCATAAATCTCTGAAGTTGCCTTTTGTTTGATGGAGTGGGCAACTCAGCCACTGCTTTGATCTTATCTGTGTCACCCTTGAACTGCCCTTCTTCTCTTGAAGAAGCATGAAATGCACACTTCTCTGCTTTAACAAAAAGTCTGTTCTCCAGCAGACGTTGTAAAACCAACCTGACATGTTGCACATGTTCATCCAAGGAGAAAGAGAAAATCAAGATGTCTATTAGAAAATCAATTATGAGAGCTTGAAACACAACATTAGTTAACCCAAAAGCATTAGTTAACCCATTAGTCAAGGCATAGTCAAATACTTAAAGTGTCCGAGTGGCGTGTTGAAAGCGGTTTTCCATTAATTTTTCTCCTTTATTCTGACCAAATGGTAGGTATTACGAAGGTCCAGTTTAGAGAAAAGGAAAGCATCGTGGAGGGAGCTAAAAGCAGAGTACATGAGTGGATTAGGGTATTTGTTCTTTATGGTAATGTTATTGAGCCGCCTAGAGTTAATACAGGGTCGCAGAAATTTGTCCTTCCTGTCCACAAAAAAAAAAAAACTGCCTCTAGAGGAAGAGGGGCAGATTAATGCAGCAGCCAGAGAGTCCGAGATGTATGTCTCCATAGCCTCCCTCTCTGGTTTGGAAAGGTTGTAGAGTTTGCTCGTCAACAGAGTTGCCCTGGAGAATAACTCAAAACCCTTGACTCATTAACACAGTCATAGAGCCTGTGTGGGGGTTGTGACAGGGCCCGATCCGTAGAAAACACCTCCTTCAGGTCATGATATTTAGAAGGGACTAAAGTAAGGTCTATTGGCTTGGGCGGAGCAAGAGGGTTGGAATTAGTAGATGGGACTGCAGCACGGAGACAATGTGTGTGGCAAAACTGGCTCCAATTAACCACAAATTGCGTGGACCAATCAATATGTGGGTTGTGAAGGAAACCTGAAGAAGCTCAAAGGAGATTTTATTCAGAGAGACAAAGTCAGAGTCAATAAAATTGTCATCAGCCCCCGATCAATTAGAGCAAGAATGAAAAATGAGGTGTGACTCCAGGAAACAGTCCCCTTTAGTTGAACATGTTTACTAGAGGGGTCTATGAGAGAATGGCTCACCAGCGCCCCTCCTGCTGCTGGTTAGTCTCTTCTTTTGGTTGGGCTGGAAAGTTAATCTGGATGTGCCTGTTATGATAGCTAACCCTAGCAGCTCTGTCCCTGCGTCTTTCTCGAAGACGATTATCTAATTAAATGGTTGAGGAAATGAGCTATTCTAAGGAAGTAGTTTCATCCCTGACTGCTAACTCACCCTTTATTTCTTCACTCAATCCTTAAAAAACGCTCAGTAGGGTTCTCTCATCCCACCCACAATCAGCTGCTAAAATACAGAAATCAATAGAATAAGCTGCCACAGAACTAGATCCCTGATGTAAAGAGAGTAAATGGTTACTTAGCTTGTAAAGGATGGTCAAAATCGTTTTCCATTTCAGATGTGAATAAGGGTAAAGAGTGACTTCTGACTAGTGCTAATGCCCACGCTGACGCCTACTTATAAAGTTGGCTCATAATGAAAGCTATTTTAGCCTTGTCAGAGGCTACAGGCTGTTGTTCAAATACTAGCTTGCACTGGTGAATGAAAAGCTTACATGTCCATATCCCTACAAAGCTGGAGCCGTCTCAGGGGCCTCAGCAGAATCAGGAGTAGCGATGGTGGAGAGATGCGAGGCAACTGACCAACACGAGCTCCTTGCAAAGACAAAGCGGGCCTGATTTTTTCAGCCTCTGCGGGGTCCATGTTGGTCAGATGATTCTGTTAAGGTTTCAGCTAGGTGGACAGAGGCTATGGCAGAAATACATTTCAACAGTTTATTGTAAAAACAAAAACTCATGCAGGCATGGAGCTGACTGGCAGGAGGGCACAAGGTGCGAGACACGAGGTGGTTCTGGGCAGACAGAGAGAACAGGTGTGTCTTGTCTGCAGTCCTGAGAGAATAACCATCAACAACCCTGCCACACACAGGGAAACAAAGAAAATGGAGGGGAGAAAACAACCTAAAAAACAAACCTCACAGCCACGGGGCGAACTTCCCTCCTGTCACCGTCATATAGTTTAGGAGGTGTACAATATCAGAACATTTCTAAACTTTGCACAGTAAAAGTTATAGCAATTTAAATCCAAGTTAGCAAAAGGCGTTTACTCGCTCAGTCTGTGTCTCTCCTGCTGCAAAGACTGGGCCGAGTTGGCTCTGCACAAAAACAAGTCTGTGTGTCAGTCTGAGCATTATTCGCTCCAAAGTGGACAAGAAATGTTGTAAATGTCCCGTTACCAATGGAGAACAGAGAGAATGTGAGCAGAACTATGTACATACCTTTCTGAAGAAATGTTTGAAATGAAAAGGAATGCTGTGGTAAATAAATCCCATAGAGACACATAATCAAAGTCAACAGGTTTATTTGCTTTAGCATTGAAGTTGTTCACAGTAACATCACAAGGGGATACATTGCCAGTGGTTCTCCTGTTCCCAGTCCGGTCAGTGTGCTCTGGATTCCCACGTTACAACAACAAAAAAAAGAGCCAGTGATGGAAGTATTGCTTTAGGTTGTCTCTCTGATGAGCCTGCACCAGCAAGGTTCCTCTCTGAGAGAACAAGAAGAATGAACTATAGAGTCAGGTCCTTAAAAGCAGTGTTTCACAAACAAAAGAGCCTTATTTCCAAAAACCAAATGGACCTAACTTCACTAGACTTTGTTTATTGGCATAGTCTTTGCATTTCCTCTGAGCATAGTTTTAGACATCGTCTTGCTGTTATTAGCACCAGTTTGCTAGTGTGGTTTAGCTTAATATTACAGACAGTTTAAAGTGAAATCTTACTGACAATTTTAGGAACGTTAAGACCTTGCATTTTAATGTCTTTAGCTTTTGTGGTTCTATCCACATCTTCCATGAACACCCAACAGCCCTTCTAAGTACACATGGAGAAATTTTACTTCTTGCTGAAAATGCAAAACTACATTTTTTAAAGTTGCCAAAAAACAGGTTTTCTGACAGTTTTCATTCACACTTTTATTATCATTTAAAAGGTTATAATTAAATACATTTGAAGACAACTATAATGCTGCACAGTGGGCACATGGCAAACTATACTATTTCCTAATACCAATTTAAATTTAACGCAAGAGTATGACACTTTTCAAGGTCAACGCTCTCTAAAGGACTCTAAAGGACTCCTAGTGCCAGTGCACCGCTGCAAACTTACATGCCACTCTTACATCTCAGTATATCTTATCTAAGTTGTTGTGGAGATGTGTTGAAGGTGAGATACATGTTCTTCATGAGAGATCACAAATATGCATATAGATTATTAGTGAAAAGTGACAAAATGAACAATTTAATAAATTACATTCTGAATAACTTAGCTTATTTTCTAAGTCCACTTTTTACTTAAAGTGATAATAATTTGCTCCTGTGACTGACTAGCCATTGTCCAGGGTGTACCCCGCTTCAGGCCCAAAGCTGCTGAGATAGGCTCCAGTCACCCACGACCCCTAACGGGACAAAGCGGTAGAAAATAAATAAATGAATAAATAATAATTTGCTTTAGTAGGCGCTAAAATAACATATAGTCTATAAATGAAAAGTACCTTTTGTTACCGCTTTGACAAAGTAGTCTCCAATAAAGGGCAGTTGTATCTTTCAGAGTTTTATCTTACAGAGCATGGTCTCTGAGCCTTTAAATCTGGTTGTTAATACTTCTAATCTAATTCTAGAGTCAACCTGTTATAGCCAGGCCTGAACAGGGCTAAAATGTTCAGACATTTTTTATTAAATGCAAATAACAATCAAAAAGTCAGACATAGTTTGTGGCAACACAATATAACACACTATATTGAGACAATTAAGGATTAACGTTGGGACTGACAGAAAAAAAACTATCATCATTCAGAATAATGTCTAAACTGCTATCCTTCAAATTCATCTTAGTTTTACATCGATTGCCGTCTCACTGAAGCTGCTGTCACTGTATCTATGTGTAAATATAAATATTATAGATAAGTCTGTATTTATGAATAAAATTGTGTGTCCTTTTAATCCAACACACAGCGCTCCAAAAAAGATAAAGCTCTTTTCTTGGATCAAAATAATTGTTGATGCTCACAACCACTGCTGAGGACATTTATGGCACTGTTTTACAAATCTATACAACGTTCTCCCATTGGGCCCTGACCCACAGTTTGGGAAACACTGCTCTTTATGGACCTGAAGACAGCAAAGAAGACGAAATAATGTAAAACTCAAAACAATGCATATCAAAATAAATCCATATGGTAAAAGAGAAGAACGGTTTCCGAAGACGACATGCAAAGAAAAGACGAATGCTTGGACATGCAAACGAGCGCTCAGAGCTTAACAGTAGGAATCCCTCGGGTTTGAACGAAGCTGCTCAGTAAAGTCGGCCTATTTACAGATGAGTGTGGGCTTCTTCAGGGAGGACAGGTATCGACAGAGGGGCTGCTGCTTAAAGAGGCTAGTCTACATTCGTCATTGAACTCATTTCCAAACGTATATTACACAAAGGTCATAAAAAGTATAGTCCACAAACATTGGGAGATTTTACACCGAAAGAATTAAATATGTCAAAAAGAAAAACCATTAAATAATTTGACAGAAGAGACATTCTTTGTATAAATAACCAAGAATAAATAAATAACCCAAAACAGTACAAAAATATACACTGTATATTGTCTGAATCCTGCAGATAATTCAAAACAAAGTGACTAAATGATAATAAAAAATACAAAATATGAACACATGGTGGAAACAAATGTACAAAATGTGCATTAAACCAAAAAGGACAGGTCAACTTAAATACAAACAAAAGTCACAACTACACAGGAGAAACTGTATTTAGTCTGTACAGCAGAACAGGTCATTCATTCATATCACCCGCGGCTGACCCTCTGACCTCCGACCCCCAGCTCTGATACAATCTAGCTCCTGAAGCGGCTTTACATCCCACAGACGTCAGGAGTGTGGTGGTCTACTCCCCAGAAGACCAGAAGCAGGAACTCCACAGGGGCTCACAGCTCAGGGCACAAGTGTCAGTTTAGTTTACAGGGATCCTATCATGGAGGTATTATTGGAAACTGACTAACTCTCAAACTTTCATTTGTTAAAGTCTCGAAAAAGAAATGCATCACAGCAAACCTGCAGTCTGTCATCTCAGAGTTACATCTCAGAAAGTCTTTGGTGAGAGTCTGCTACACTCAGACCCAGTTACACCAACAAGGCTTAAATTAAACTTCGATTTTTTTAAAGCGGAGTGTAGCTACATAAAGCACACCTTAACCCGTCTGGATATGTAGAAGCATAAGCATTTAGGAAGTGGAAACCTTGACTTAATAGCGTGTTGACACTTCAAACTCGGCCGAGGGTCTTTTTTTGTGACAAAACCCTTTAATCCTTAAAGAGAGAATGTACTGCTTTACTGTAGCAGATCTGCAAATGTCATTGGTCTATGGACACTTCCCTTATAAAACTGTAATAATATACATACAATAACATACTATAGTGCTGAATTCATCTAAAAAGAAAAGCAGCTATTTAAAAGTTAAAGTTATACCAAGATCCTGATGGATTTACAATGTGGCAAAGAATTGCATTAAAACAGAATCAATTAATTAATCTTAGTTTAAAGGCAGACAAAAGTGAGTTTTATTTAAACTCGCTTTAAATGGTGGTGCAATTAAAGTTGAAGTTAAATCTTAATTTAAACCTTGTTGGTTCAATCAGTCCACAGAGTGACATAGTGGAGCGTAATGGAACATACACTGGAGCATGAAGCTTAGGACCTTGTTAAGCGTGTTGCCCACTAATGCAGATGGTCACTGGACATTGTGGATTCTGATAAATGTGACCCTGTGTGGGTCCTGCGTGGGGTCTTGACTGGGCAGTAGTGTTATAGTCTTGAGAAACAACACTGGTCTTGGTCTTGCGATTGGTCTTAAGACCTCTTTTTCAAGACACATTTTTACTTTGTTGATGAAAACATATATTATTTTCATTTAAAGCAACTTTGCATAACTTCCCATCCAAAGGAGTCTTTGCTGAATGACTTTTGCAAACTTTACACTATGTGCTGAAGTTTACAAAGACAGTTTCTCACTTTACACTAAAGATGGCTTTTATATCATGCCAGGGTTAGTTGAACATTTTCTAACATTCTAATGTTTCAACTCTAACATGAAATACAAAAGAACTAGGGGTTGTGTCTCCAAGTGGCTCACCTCAGCTTACAGAATACCTGGTTCTGACTTTGAGAGGCGGACTATGACCTTCTTTCATATCAAGATACCATCCTCATGTCTTTTGAGGTTTAACGTTTTAAGGTAAAAAAAAAAAAAGTTATGTAATGTTGCTTTAAAAAAATCCCATCTTTCTCCAAACACTGACCCTCTTCATGAGTTTGGACTTGAACTGTTTAGACCTTGTAACTGTTCCCTGTGATTCACTGTTGGTCATAATTAAGTCTCACCATGTCACGGTCTTGATCCTAAAAAGTTTTGTCTTGTTCTCAATACACTCTGGTCTTGACTTAGCCCCTGTTCTACGAAGCTAGATTAGGGATTTAACCCTGGGTTTTCATTATCTTGTACAAAGAGAAAGTGAAAAAAGAGGAAGGTGTCTGCACAAGCGGCACAGTTGACTGGAGCATAAACACAAAGACCGGATTTTTTTATAGTGAAATGGCAAAGTCACATCCTGAAGTTGTCACTTATACAGCATTTACTAAATGTTATTTTGCTCTTAATGGGTTTAATTGACTGCATTAAATTAAGAGCCATTTATTACTAGCCTTTGTGATAATTATTTTAATGCAACATTTAGACTCTACACTTGATCTGCATGTGTCGTTCATTCAGTCTATAGTGCAGTTTTATATTAGTCTCCATGTAAACTCTCTCAGATATGTCAATGCGGTCAGTCATTTAGACCCAACTCAGCCTGTTTCACATGCTCACTGCCTCACAGAGAAACCCAGGGTTAAATGAACGAGTAGCTAACCAGCTTTCTTAAACCACTGATCTGACTGATATGTTAGGGTTTGTCTAACCAGGTAGAAGAGACATATCCAGGGAAGGTTCAACAAGCTTCGTAGAACGGGCTCTTGGTCTTTGTCGGTGTTGTCTTATCTACAACAACACCACTGAACAAACAGAAGCAAATAGAACAAGGAGCTGCATGGATCAACAAACATTCATGTCTTAAGGCCTTTAGTCTGTGACATCTGCTCTGAGGAGTCTTTGGGTGGGACCCCAGTTGCAGGGGTGGACCGGGCTGGGTATGGGAGGTCCGGTGGGGAGAGCGACGGTGCCGTTTGCTGGGCTGGACCACCTCCGCCGTTAATAGTTATTATGGATGATCCCTGGTGGCAGAGACATGTGAAGCCATCACAGACACAAACAGGACAAAGCTACATGGGCTACTTGTTGTAAAATACTGCTCAGAGCCATTCCCGAATATAGTACAAAAGTTCTTAGGCAAAAGTAGATTATCTTCTCTGAACTAAAGGGAAAGTCAGCAGCTGTCCCGGACTCATGCACAGCTACCACTCCTTAAGCTTGATCCTGCGTTCTGCTGCCGCCGGAGGCCATCTTTGTTTTGTCTTTGCCGGGCGCACATTTAGAGTCAGTGGGCGGGGTTTGGGTGGAGGGCTTGCTGCTGGGGGCATGCTTGGCGGGGGAGCTAGGCGTGGCAGGGGCACCGGGGGAGTGGGACGCCTGGATGTTCTTGTCGTCTGAAAAAAGCTGTTTAATTACGTCAAAGAAGTTACTCAACGGGCTGCCTACACAGACGGAGAGAAGAAGAGAAGAGAGAACAAAAAGAGATGAGCAATGGGTTACTGAGAGGAGGAAGAGGAAGGGGATGGTAGGGTGAGGAGGAAGGCAGTGGGGAGAGGAGACTCTTCAGACAGGACCACGAGGAGCTGAATGGATGGGACATGACTTTGACAGTAGTTAATCTGGTCAGGACTTCAGTGACAAGATGCAATTGTTTCAACTTTATATTTGTCTTTAGAATGTGTGTACTGCAACTATATTTTTTATGAACTTTCCATTACAGTGATTTGTAATTATATTGTGTTTTTATTGCAACATTTTCACACAAAACCACTTTATATCAATTGTTTCATTCAACACATAATCCCATTCCTCCATTAGAGTCTTGCTCAAAAAAATGAGGGTCAGGGGCCAAAAAAGCTTCCAGAATTGATTAATTATGACAAATTATAATAACGCTGCAGGCATCCACCTTTACAGATAAATAAGACAATTATTATAGTGCCAACATGCACATTTCTATTGAAGATTTATTTAAATCGAGATCTTGTGGCATCTAAGTGGTTACAGTTTACAAATAAAGATGTTGCCATGGCAATATGGTTTGTAGATATGACACAGTTCCTTGGTTAAATGCCCCAGGATGAATTTGTTCAAACATAGCAGGACGGGTGTAAATTACAAATAATAGATGACTTCCTATTGGGTTGGTGCCAGGCATTATTTCGGGTTTTTTTTTTTTGTTTGGCATGGCATAGTACTGTCTTAAATGCATATATGCTCCTGTTGAGACAGTTTTGTCTCTTAGTCAGGGCAGAGGTCTAAGTAAGAGTCTATTATTAAAGCACAATGTAATATGAACTGTAATGGAAAGTGAAAATTTCAGGCAGCAGGTTTTACGTCAGTAATGTAATATATAGGATTGTAAGTCCAGACCTTTGACAACCAGCATTACGTCCCAACCACTTTTCTCCTTGTTTCTGTGTTTTGAGAGTCTCTGGGTCTCCTCAGATGGAAAGTTAACATTTAGATTTCAAAGACTTTCTGCACAGCGTCCAGTTTTTTCAGTTTTTTGTTCTAATGGAAAATAGTTCATTATAATCAGGTTGTTTTTCTGATTCATTTAGCTGTTTACTAAATTAAAGTAAAATGTTATATAGAAGTCTTTCAAACCTTTTGTTGACCTTAAGCCACATTAGCACACCAAAAACATTAGACCAAACTTTGTTAGGTCTGAGGTGAATTTAGAACAAAATAAACATGCAACACACATCAACATCAACATGAGTTCTATTGCAGAGTTAGTGGACACACTGTCGCCAAGTGGAGTCTGTGTGATTGTAACTTACCATTACACAGTGACATGTTTCTGTGTGTTACTTTCATTGGTTTAAAATATGAAGAGAACCCAGCATCAGGCATCACCATGCACAAGGGTTATCCACACACATGTCCATTTGATCAAATCCAAATGCTTCAAATACAAAAATAAAATGAAGTCTAATAATGGCACCTTTTGGTTTGGATGTTTGGCCAGAAAGACAGAAATATTCTAAAATGGCTGTTTATTAAAAACACATTAGGGCTGTAGCAAAGCAAATCCAAAACAGGGGCTCTCCAGGTGTAAGTGAGCCACCTGGGATCAAATCAGGATTGGGTCTTTTTCACTCACATTCTGCTATGGAAACTTGAGTTGAAACTGATTTTTATGGCTTAACTTGATCTTGACTACAAAAATTCAGATGGTGATACAAGGATAAAGTGAACACTGTGTGTCTCAGGTCAGCAGTGACCAGAAATCTGTCACATTTTGTGCTTAGAGATGGTGAGTGTTGTAGGCTATGATTCAATCGTGGAGCCAGTGTTGCAAAGAAAACTAGAGGATTTGTTATTGCATATGTTTTTTGTTTACATAGCCATCTAGCTACTAGCTGCTATTAAAGGATCTTGTACTATAGCAACCTTTTTACAACTGTGAGACTAACAGACTTTGGTCCTGCCAATGTGCAACATAAAACCTCCAAAACTAATCCTTTATTCTGTATTTGCCTGAACGTTTTTACTCTTGCTACTTACTTTTTACTAACTTAACCATAATTTTGCCATGAAACATTGTTAAAGCTAAAGGAGAACTGTCACCTAAACCTCGCCTGACTCTCTGGACCCTAAAACGCTTCTAGTTTGCTAATGGCTAACATTTGCCAGAACCATTCAGTATAATCCTTTTCCCCGATTTGTTACTGTGGCTTTAGGTTTGGTAACATTTAAGACTTTCTATACACATCAAGTTTCATGAGTGATTGAAGCAGAACATGAGGGGCTGTCTATTTCCTCATGTTAAGGTTAAAGGTTAAAAGGAACATGCTTCTTCACACACTGTGACACTCTGTGAGTTAGTACAGTGGGGGTCTCTATGACTGTCAGTGGGGGTTAACAGCTGGGTCTTACCCCGTCTGGAGGGTTTACCGGGCACAGAGCGCTGAGAGTCGTCTGAGAGGAAAAGACACGATCACTCACTGACCTCAGAGCACCTCGACTCAAAGACTGCTGCAGGCACTAAATGTTCACCCCAGTTTTACACTGGTCTCTACCTACATTCGACTCAAATGAAGTCATTTATCAGGTGCCTTTGGTCTGAAAAACTGATTAGAAAAGGTTGTAGTATTTATGTCATAGGACAAAATATAATATATTTCTTACATTATTGAGAAACATTGTCAATAATATGTTGCCGTTTATAGAGAGAGTACTGCAAATACCTGTGATGCCGTAATGACTGTCCAGGGCGTGCCTCCCAAAGCAGCTGAGCTAGGCTCCAGCCCCCCATAACAAGGTAGGCACTGGCAGTAGAAAATGTATTACTTTTTGACAGTGTTTCCCAAATGCTTTTCCAATAAAAGCCCTTTTCCATTACAATGCAAGTAATTGGAAGACACCCGAAAACTGCACTCAGCCCTCACTAAGCCCAAACTCAAATAAAACCACCACTACATTCCACGCTGACTGAAGTGGGCCAGTGTTCCCTATCAAAAGCTACACTCGATGCTGCGTAGCATTACACTATGGGAAAAACATTCTTTGTGTGACCGGTTGTGAAGCACGTGTGTCAAACACGCCAAGAATTGGCTTATAATACCTCGGTTGGTGACGCAGCTCATCAGCGGCAGCTGTGTGATTGCGCGCACCTGAACAGAGGGTATAAGAACACATGACGCAGGAGCGTCTTCAGGTTTCTTTGTCTTCAGATCGCATTGTGTGAAGCGTGAGCAAACCTACGCTCTGTGCCAGTACAAAAAATAATAATACTAAGAAAAGAAAGAGGAGTGAATAATTAAATCCCTTTCTGGTCATGAAGAAATGTGTTCCTCCGTGCCAGAGGCACATTGCTGACGACGATCAGCATGAGTTTTGTTTTGAGTGTATGGGGGAAGAACACGCGGCCATCTGACTTTCTGGGGAGTGTGAGCACTGTGATCTTTTGCCTGCTAAGATCCTATGTGCCCGGCTTGCTTTCTTTAAAGAGGAGCGATCCGCCTTCCCACTCCGGTCGTGGGGTTCATGTGTTGATCTGGCTGAGGCGCAGGGATCAGATAGTCCTTTGTCCCTTGCGCTCTCACCAGATGAGGCAGACACCGGCTCTGTGCTCGGGTGGGCGCGCTCCGGCGCTTCCCGCGAGCACGTCGATGAAGCCTCATCCCTGGCTTCTGGGGGCGCCACAGCCTCGGAGCGCTCGTCCCGCTCTGATGCTGCGTTTGAAGAGCTGCTCGAGGTGGTTACAAGAGCAGTAGCGCAGCTGAATATTGAGTGGCCTCAAGAGCAGGGCCCCCCTAAATACTCTAAACTGGATGACAGGTTTCTGTCAGGTGGCCAGGGGACCTTCTTCGGGGACCTCCATGAGGAGGTATTCATGGAATAAGCCCTATTTGACCTCTCTCTCCGTGCAACTAAGCAGACGGCCCGCGCTATTGGCTGCTCCATGTCTGCTTTGGTTGCGACGGAAAGACATCTGTGGATTAACCTCACGGGCATTAAGGAGAAGGACCGTGCCTTCCTCCTGGATGCACCCATCTCGCCTTCCGGTCTTTTTGGCGACGCGGTGGACTCCATCGCCACTAAGTCCCGCAAGGCTAAACGCTATGAGGAGGCGTTTGTGAGGTTCTTTCCTCGCCGTGCTCAGCAGCCGGGACCGTCGGTCCCCAGTCCGACCAGGTCCAGCCCCTTCCAGAGAAAAACGGGCTGCCCAGAAGGAGAGTGTGGCGAATCGTGCCCCACCTCGTAAGGACTGGGGAGCGGATTCTCGCGCTGCTCAAAAGAGAACCGATCTGCGGAATATTATCTCCGCCAAGAAGCAGAGGCCCTGAAATTGGCATGCCCATGGCTGCGGGGGTGGGAGCAACAAAATCCAACAGAGTCTCCTGCCTTGGTTCAGGACGGCGGGTGTCTTACATCCGCCCCAAAAACCGACGTGCCAAAACTACTGCCCCTTTCGGAGAAACTGGCAGCATCGATGCTACTGTCAAATATCTCTTCATGGGTAACAAGGACTGTGGCCAAAGGCTACAGAATTCAGTTCGCTTATCGTCCTCCGCGTTTCAACGGCGTGGTCTCCACTTCCGTGAAACCGGAACGAGCCCATGTATTGACACAGGAACTGTAGGTTCTGATGGACAAAGTGGCCATAGAACGTGTTCCTCCACCAGACAAACAATCCGGGTTTTACAGCCGGTGTTTTATAGTTCCGAAAAAAGATGGGGGACTGCGCCCGATTTTAGACCTGGTTAAACCGCTACCTCAAAGCATTAAAATTCAAAATACTCACAATAAAAATGATTGTGTCTCAGATCCGATTAGGTGACTGGTTTGTCACCATTGATCTAAAGGACGCGCATTTTCACATAGAAATCCTGCCACAGCACAGAAAGTTCTTGAGGTTCGCTTTCGGAGGCGAAGCATACCAGTATCGGGTTCTACTGTTCGGCCTGGCCTTGTCACCCCGTACATATACAAAATGCATGGATGCAGCCTTGGCTCCTTTGCGACTCCAGGGCATCCGCATTTTGAATTACATAGACGACTGGCTAATATTAGCTCAGTCTCAGGAGCTAGTGCTTCGACATCGGGATGTCGTCCTAGCTCATCTCGACTCTCTAGGCTTGAGACTTAACGCCGAGAAGAGCGTTCTCTCGGCCGCCCAGAGGACAACATATCTAGGGGTTGTTTAGGACTCAACCGAGTTGCAGGCACATCTGTCTCCTGCACGTGTCGGGTCCATTCTAACTACCCTGAAAGCTACCAGGCTAGGCCAGGAAGTGACTGTGCACTTTGTTCAAGGAATATTGGGTCTCATGGCATCTGACTCCACGCAGAGGTAATTCCTTCGGGCCTTCTGCACATGAGACCGTTTCAGCTGTGGCTCAGAACCAGGGGGTTTCATCCACGGGCCAACTCCCTGAAGCAAATAAGGGTTACGAGCCGAGGGCTTCGAACCCTATTTATGTGGTTCAGACCCCAGTTTCTCACTTTGGGTCCTACCCTAGGTCCATGTTGTCATCGCATGATGTTAACAACAGATGCATCCCTCACGGGCTGGGGCGTGGTCTTAGATGGCTGTCCAGCCCAAGGGAGATGGAGAGGCCATCTTTTTGCCTGGCACATCTATTACCTTGAGATGAAGGCTGTATTTCTGGCCCTGAAATACTTCCTCCAGCAGCTGAGGGGCTACCATGTCCTAGTACAAGGGTGAGGGATGCCATTGCCCTGGCCTATGAGGTGCACGGTCAAACTTCACCCATAGGTGTAAGGGCTCATTCTACTAGAGGGGTTGCAGCTTCAACAGCTCTAGCAAAAGGTGCCCCTCTGCAGCAGGTTTGTGATGCAGCAGGCTGGTTCTCCCCACACACATTCATTAGATTCTATAGTTTGGATGTTCATGCTACTCCGGGCTCACATGTCCTTGAGTCATCATCCCAAAATTGTGTTTGAGACCTCTTTTGTGTTTGTGCACACTTAACAACTCGAGGGGTCCAGACACTTGCAGTGCGGTGGCGTTGGTATTCTCGTTCCCCTAAGCGTAATGCTACGCAGCATTGAGTGTAGCTTTTGATAGGGAACGTCCTGGGTTACTTGACTGTAACCCTTTTCCCTTAAAAAGTGGGAACGAGATGCTGCAATGCCGCACTGGGTGTGTCCAGGCGCTCTTCAGACAAAGTTGACCTGAAGACGCTCCTGCGTCATGTGTTCTTATACCCTCTGTTCAGGTGCGCTACGCAGCATCTCGTTCCCGCTTTTTAAGGGAACAGGGTTACAGTCAAGTAACCCAAGACGTTTTCTGGACAACCATTTTAGGTAATCTCCCTTGATCAATGTGAGGGGTGGAATATAACAAAAATATTTGATATAACTCTCACAACAAAATCCCCAGTTTCAAAGTAACACTGTGGCGTTTAAACATTTGACTCATACCCTATATTTCAGTCACTTTTACAGGAGACTCAGACAGAGTCTACTCTAGAGACACTGTCTTGACCTGTAGGAGTGGTACTATTCAGCCAGAGTCTCTGTCTTAAGTTACCTAATTTATGTACTACATTTATCACAACATTTAACAGTTCTTGTCAACTTACTTAAGTTAATTAGGTTTCAGGCCATGTTTGTGCATTTAACACATCAGTAATTAAAGACTCCTGGAAAACTGAAGTGTGCTGCATTTGCCTGGTGCTAATTTTCCTAAACTTATCATTTCAATAATCAGTTAATTAGAAGCTGTTCTGGTTTGCTAAGCTGCAGGATCTACTGCCATGTTAAAAGGAGTTAACTAAGTTAATTAATTCACTGTTGTCATGAGTTGATGAATGTCAGTTTGCATAAACATTAACAGTTTTCAAATTCCAGGCACTTTTATCACATCTAGTTTATTTCACATTCTTCATCTATTTAAATGCATTTCTTTATGTTCTTTTACCACAAATACTGCATTTTAGTGCTTCCACTCCTCACATTGATCGAAGATATCTTATAGATTTAAAAAAGAGCAAATATAACACTCTACAAAATGTGTTTGTGTCTATTGAAATACAGTAAGAGGTTCTAAGGCAGCTGTAAAACATCCTTTGAGGCCGTTGTGCTCGCTTTATTGGTAATTGATTCAGTTCTTGGCTAGACTGTCCTGTCTGTGGGTGAACTGTAAAACGAGGTGAACATTTGTGTCAGTGAACACTCGTAGATTCACTTTTGCTTTGAGATTATATATGTGTGTGGTCTCATTTAAAGTGCATGCAGTTCATGTCAGTTATATTCATCACAGTCATGCGATTGTCTGTCGATGACCAGACACGTTCGCATTAGCACACAGACTGTTAATGTCATGAAGCAAACCACACAACACTCAGCTCATGTCCAAACCTGGCATGAGTCCATCAAACAGTGTGTGTGAGAGTGAGAGTCAGCAGTACAGTCAACATGCAGTTGTGGTCCACCTGGGGGCAGCGAGGTGAAGCTGAGGATGGCACTGAGCGTGGACAGAGAAAGACAGAAGAAGATCGAAAGAGTGGAGTAGATGTGGGTGAGGGTACATCTACACGATAACGACTCCCTTTGGTCCTGATGGTGAGGGGTTCATGCTAATGAAAACTCACATAAGACTCACATAAGACTAAAATATCTTATATATTTAGGTTGTTATGTATAGGTGTGTTGATGTGATAGATTTTGATATAAAACAATAGGATGGGTCAGTGGATTTTGTGAGTAAAAGATATTATTTTAATTACTATTAATTAAATAATTTTCAGGCTTTAAGTATATTTTAAAATAAAGAGTTGCACAGTGTTGCTTTAAATATAGATAAACTAAAGTACTAGATACAACCCGCCAGATTAGGCTTCTATTAATGCTGTATTCTGCTGACAACCATGGTATCAGCAGAGATGTGAGTATAAATACAAGTGTCTACATTTATTAGGGTGACAGATGCAAACAAATGATGTGTGTTCAAAAAAGTTGAGGGAAGTCTACAAATCAATAAACTTTAAAACTATTCATAGCTGAATGTGAATTTTAAATTTGAGTGTTTCCATTAAACTGATGCTAAAATGCTAATGCGTAGGATCTGCAGAGTTTCTATACAAAGAATTAAATAATTTATTCAGAAACATAAAAATGACAACCAACTGGTTCAGCTGCTTATGGTCATATTCTCTTTCTCCCACAATGTCTTAGTGTAACTTTATTTGCCTTAGAAGCCTCTGCTCTTCTGAATTTAACTGAAGGTAACTCCCCTTGAAAGGTATAACATGCAGGATTCCCACTGATAATGAAATTTAAACAGCTTATGTCTTCTATGTAATTTTATCACTTTCCAATGTCATCCCACTGGTCGCATATAACCCTCTAGTGGACCAGTTTTGGCTGGCCACATGTTTGACCTCTGTGTTCTACACCAATGTGGAGGTGAATGTAACTGTGAACCATCTTCCCTTTGTCCGTATACTATTTCTCCATTTCCTCCTGAGAGTGCAGCTTAGACAACCGCAGTTAATAGAAGAAAGGAGTAAAACCTGACAGGTGACAGTTTATTTAGCTAGAGCTAGGACAAAAATCTCAGTTTGACTTTGTTAAGCAGTAAAAAGGCTAAGTGTGTTTACAAACAATCACCTGGAAATCCTGCATAGTCTGCCTTTAATAAAACATAAAAAGACTCAAAAACTCCACTAAGGACTGGATGTAATTACCTCAACTCACCACCAGAGGAGACTGTTATCAAGTGAATACCACAGACACAGAAGCACACTAACAGACAAGGTCACATTTTTCTTCTCTTCCATCAGCTCCTGAAGCATCTGTGAGGCAGCCCCAGCCCCAGCTGAGCTCATCCTGCAGCAGCCCTTCTGCTGAGTCACACTCTGAGTGGAGGACGCTCTGAGCAAGGCCCTCACTAACTGCTGCTGCTGCTGCTGTGTAGTGTGTACTGTGTGTGTGCGCACGTGGCTGCTCATGCACGCGGGCCGTTTGCTGAAGCGGTGGCGAGCCGAGCAGTGTGTGGTGCCAGTGGGCAGTGAGCGGGGCAGAACCATGGACAGTAAACACAAGTGGACTGACACAAGAGTGTAGTTGCAGAAGTAAATGTCAGCTCAGTGAAGCCTGACTTCTATACGACTGGATAAATCGCCAGCTAGTAGAGTTAATGTTACTCTACAAAGGGGTTAATTGATGACTTGATAGATTTGTAGTGAAACCTGCTGCTAGCTCAGTTTTTACTTTTGAAGACATCGGATTATTTGATAAATCTGAATACAGTATGTTTCCTAAGACTTTGAAGGTATACCAAGCAGGATTTAGTAAGGGTAATAGGTAACTACTCATATCTGTGGAGGTTCTCAGTCATCCAGGACATGAAGAAAAGGTTTGAGTAAAAGCATCTGGACTTCGTTTTCAAGGTGAAGACGTTTCGTCTCTAAACCAAGAGACTTTATCAATTATGAGTTCAACTGGTAAGAGAGCTGAGCTTATACCTCTAAAGGGAGGAGTTTCCCCTGAAACCAAACCTGATGGGCCAGGTTGTTGTGTTGTTGGTCATGAAAGGGAGGTGTGACTCCATATGTGAAAGTCGTTAAGGCTCAGAAGAGTCGTAGGTGACATTGTTCCATTCAGGTGCAGGGTCGTTAGTGTCATGGTTCTAATCAGGTGTTATGTTTGTTGTTCTAAGGTAGGGCTATTTTGTTTTAGGTTTAAGTCTAACTAAACCTTTAAGACTAACCAGTCATAATTACTTTTTACATTTTTTTTAATAACACATGTTGAACACACTGATCAACTATGCTATAACTAAAACAGATATAAAACTGTTTGTAAAAATGTGTAAGTTTTAAAACTTTAATCTAATAGCCTCACAATGAATAAGAATTAGAGCAATTAAAAAACTCATTTCTAGATATTATAGTTTTGAATTGGTAAACGTTTTTAAGTGAGTTAATTAAATTATCTGCCATGACCTGACATGTTTAGCTGTGTTTGGGTGTGGCTTACAGGATTAGTTATAGATTATCTTATATAAAACTCACATGTATTCTTTAATTTAAAAAACACTTAGGTAATAAAAAGTTACATTTAAATTATGTTATTGCTTTCCAAATGTTATCAAAGAAACTGAGTAAATTCAAACCTTTTTTTGTCACATCATGTTTCTGTCATTCCTGAACTGATATATATTAATTTTCTACCTCTTATACCATACAATAACTTCTAGCTTCATAAACTTAAAATGGGGGAAAAAAAATCCCAGAAGATAAGATTCAAATATCGACATCACTGTTGAAAAGTTCACTCCTGTTTACTGTCAGTGGTTCGAGCAGACGCAGAGGGGGCTGTGAGGAAGGGCAGGCGGGTGGACGGGGGTTGGTCCGATGACTTACCCGATATCTGCGGCTGGGTCCCAGACTGGTCACTGAGGAGCTGGGCCTGGATGGTCTCCACCACGCGCTTGAACCTCCGACTGGGACCTGCACAACCACACCAGAGTCGTAAGTATGTTCCTTCTCATTGCAGGCAGACTCGACCTATTTACTCTCGAATATCAAACATTCATGAAGCGCTGATGTTTAAAGTGTTGTAGAAGCTCACTATGGCTCCTTCACATCTCGGTGGAAACAGCCCCATCATTTATTCACACTTTATTTCATCAGTAAGTGTAAGTGAAGCACTGAGGGGGACGAGGAAAATAGGACAGTCAGTGTTTGCACCCGGTTGTCGGTAGCAACCACGTTTTTACACACGTGGTAGTACACTAAAAAATAATAGGTGATCTGACTTTGGTGCATCCATGTGCTTTTATTTGTGAAAGTTGTATTGTTCACATTGCTGTTCACACACTGACTCATTAAGATGAAGTTTAAAATAATTTTGCTTTCTTTTTTTAATCAAGGTTATATGATCAAAAATACAGAAATTTTGCTTAGGCCAACATAACCTCATTGTTTTAAATTTACTAATATTAATGAACAGGTTTTCTAACTAGTCTAGATAGGACTAATGATAATCCCAACAACAAAACAGAACAAAAACATATTGTGCATTATGCATTATTATTAAACTATAATTAAAGTTTGCAGTCATATTATTGTGCACAATGTTGTTAAAAATGTTGTTATCTGGGATTAGTAAGCTTTTAGTCACACCCCTATGGAAACTGAGATGTAGACATTTTAAATTCAGGGTCAATGAAATTACCTTTTCATACACCTTTGTCATTTTCACATTTGTTGTCTGTTGTCTTAAAAGATTAGCCTATCACAGCCTGAGCTCTCTGTATATTCTATAAACAGGAACTCAGTCTGGCAAAACTCCGTAAGCCAGTCAGTTCTTTAGATATGTTCCATACCGACCAATCACATTCAAATGCCGCTGGAGTGTTGCCTTGCATCACACTTAAGCAACCTAGTCCCTTGTTCAAAACAGTCCAGACGTGCGCAGGACTGCAGAGAGTTTGTTTGTCTCTGCTCTTCAATTAGTTTAAAATAATCAAGACAGCATAATAGGTTTTTAAACCTCAACAGCAGACATGTTTGTTTTTTACTTCTTTGTAGATTTTTGCCTAGCTAACATCATGTCTCCAATTCTAACTGTTTGGCCCCGAGTAGCTTTGCCCCGCCTTGAGAAAAAACAAGCTGGCATTGAGTTTTTTCAGATTCCTTGTTGATACAGCAAGAAGTCTGGCTTGTTAGGCTATTAAAAGATAACATTTAATACAATATATATATATATATTTTTATTAACACAGCAAAATATCACTTATGTGTGATCTCTGTTAACTGCAATTGTTGCTCAAAAAACTAATCAGTTTTTCAGAACAATGATGGTCTGTTTACTGCATAGTCCTTCAATCTTAGTATGTGTAACTCTATATGCATAGTGTATAACATAAAAGTGATTATATTCTGTTGTTATTAATCGCTGAAGTTGTGGATGTGAACTGAAGACTTGTAGTCTAATGAGGCTGAGGTGTTTACCGGACAACAAAGTGAAGGTGACGGAGTAGATGCCGCTGTCCTTTGTAGCTCCGGTGCTCTCACTGTAGGTTATATCCACCTGGAACTTGACCGGCTTTTGGAAAACCGTAGGCCCGGCTGTGGACTTGTACTCGGCCCGGAAACTGGTCTGAGAGATGACGCTGTGGCTGAGACTGGGAATCTGCAAAAGAAACTGTGTGTTAATCATTTTAATTCAACATATATCATCAAAATGTGGATAGGGATTGAAGTTGATCACCGAGAGGAAGGCGTGGACAATGTCTGCCTTTATGGAGCTCAGAGGCTTGTCTCTGATTACAATGAAGATCTGCTCCTCCTTTTCCAGATTAATGAAGTTTCCGAACCAGGACTTCTTTGCCAGTCTGCAAAAAGAAACAAAACCAAACTATATCAGGACTGTACATATCAATCAACAGTGAGGCACAAGTGTTTGCCTCCTTGTTGATTGATCATCATCATCTAACCTTTTTCCAATGGGTTTGTTTTTTAGACATCAGCATGTCCCTGCAGGGCTACCATAGCTCTCTTGGTTTTGCCACCAAATACCACAGATACCAAAAACTACAAATTGTATTTATATTTGATCAGTTTTCAGTCAAAACCTCCTATTTACCCACATTTTGGAAATAGCAGCAAACAAACCAAGATACCAGAATGAAATAAGCAGCAGAGACCAAAGATAGTACATTGATAAAAACTAGAACCTGAGCAGGGATTCTGCTCAAGGTTATTGTGAAAGTATGTAACCAAAATAGAAGCTGAACAAAGTTGGTTGCACTACAATGCTTCCTGAGTGGCTCTTAAGTGCCCAGCGATCATGTGTCCTTAGATCCAGATGTGACATGTTCTCTAATGTGAAAGGAAAGTAGGCCACGTGTACATGGATAATTTCCTAAATGCTTGTTTCTCTGTCTTTTTTCTTTGTTTATAATTGCATCAGTTGGTGTTCCAGCTTAGTAACTCTGGTAATTAGAAGCTTCATGTAAGTTCCTTTGAATAAAAGCGTCTGCTAAAAAACTAAATGTAAATGTAAATCAATTGTGGTTTCAAACTCAGAAAACATTCATTCCTATTTTTCCTTCTAAAGCTAAGACTCCCGAGGCAGTCGAAAATTAAGTTATAATTAATTCTCTAATATCCTCTCGGGATAATTAATTATCCCGAGAGGGGTCCAGAGTGAAGAAGAGGATGAGCACCAAAACAGGACGGACTGAACACCAATGACTTCGTCAAACAATAAAACAACAATGATATCAGCAAGATGCATATACGACAAGGCTTGCAAGAACATGCGTGGCCTAAAAATTCATTAGAGATAAAATGCGTTGTGCAGGAGTGTGCAGTGAGGATCTCGGCCCGGAGACACCCCACAGATCCCAGAACCTCTAAGCGGCTCCCTCTCTGACGCTGAGCCGAGAAGTCCAGTCCCTGCAGTCACCATTTATTGTGGAGGGGAAGATTTTCTTCAGTGTTCTGGCCAGGCGGTTGACGGGCTTCCTTCTCACAAACACCTACATCAAAACCTCAGTGCAGAAAAGTTCCAGGGTGCCTTGAACACATAGGGGTTATCACACAGCTTATTAGGGAGGCTTGCAAGAGTAAAGGAGACCTTGTAGTGCTTTGGCTAGATCTCGCCAATGCATACGGCTCCATTCCCCACAAGCTGGTTGAGTTGACCCTGGACCGACATCACATACCCGGAAAGATCAAGGATCTTTTCTTTCCTCAACAACTACAGGAACTTCTTTCATCAAAAGCAACTTACATTAAGCTTCCATTTACCAGTGTTACAGCTGGAACACCACTGGAGGCAAGGTGGGTTAAGTGTCTTGCCCATGCACCGCTTTGCGACTGAGCCACTGCGCCCAGTGTTTGTCGGTGATTTGCCCAACCACAAGTGAGGCTGTGTTAAAAAGGTGACCGGTTCACGTGTTACTTCCTGGTCAGCACAGGTAGTGGACAAGTTTAGCTTTTTTATGGATGGCATGGTGATCCCATTGATCACCGAGAAACCAGTTAGGAGCCTTGGCAAGGTCTTCATGCAGCAGCCATCCAAGCCACCATCAAAGAACTTGGCAAGTGGCTGTTTACTACCAACAGGTCGGCCTACCGGGCTGATACAAGGCCTGGATTGACCAGCACAGCATCCTACCTCATATCCTCTGGCCTCTACTGGTGTATGAGGTAGAAATGTCAACCGTGGAAACCCTGAAGAAGAAAGTCAGCAGCTATCTCTATAGGTGGCTGGGACATTCACGCAGCCTAAGTAGACGAGCACTCTATGGCAAGTGCAACAAGCTCCAGCTACCCCTCAATAGCCTCAACGAGGAGTTAAGAGTCGCCCGCACAAGAGAGCCATTTTACCAGGATTCAAAGGACTCAAGAGTGGCGCTTGCAGGGGTCACAGTGCAAACCAGATGGAATTGGAGTGCCCAAGAAGGGTTGGATAGAGCAGAGTCCTGACTGAGGCACAGGGCCAAGTTTGGCACTGTGGCAATAGGCCGAGCAGGGTTGAGAACCATGCCCCAAACACAGGACGACAGAGCCCAGGTGCTGTCTGGCAGGGAAAAGTGGCAACCATTCCTCGAGGAGGTGTGAGGTGAGGTTGAGAGGACCAGTAGGGAACGTGGATGCAGGATAAACTGGGAGTTTCAAGTTGATCTAGGCAGGCAGCTCAGGTTCCCAGACAAATTTGTGGCAACCACATTAGGCCAGATCTGGTGCTTCTGTCGAGCCCCAAGAAGCACATGTTCGTACTAGAACTCACTGTTCCATGGGAAGATCGCATTAAGAAGGCAAATGAACAGAAGTGGTCCCAGTACCAGGAGCTGATGGAACAGTGTAGGTGGGCAGGGTGGAAAGCAAAGTGCAAGCCAATTGAGGTGGGTTGGAGGGGCTTTGTTGGACGTTCACTGTGCAAGGCCTACACAGGGTGAGGGTGTATGATGTTGAAAGACTCATAACACCCGATGACCTTAGGAACATCAATGAAGAGGTGTCCCAGAGCATTGCAAGATGTATATTTAACAGCACATATAAATGGCAACAACAAATACCTAAATGGCTGTTATGCCAACTAATTATAGGTTTGTGACTTTAAAGGGCTTATATATATATATATATATATATATATATATATATATATATATATATATTATATAATTTAAGTCTTATATTATGCTTTGTATGTGACTTACTCTGGAGACGAGTCTGGAGTCAGACTGGACATGTCCTCTTGTGTGGGAACTGTGGACAGACACAAAAACAGTTGCAGAAATAGGAAGAAATATACTTAACAGCTGCTTTTTTCTCTGTAAACATTGATAACAATCTTAATGATAATCTCTCTCTTTATAATTACAATAAACACAGAACATGATGTTATGCCACTTGCAGTTAACTAATTAGCATTAACTGTGCAGAACATATACTTTCCCTTAGGCCAGAAGAAATTTAACTCATACATTTCAAATGATAATTAGTCATTAAGAAACCATTAACATAAATTATAAATATAATCTGAGATGCACAACACAATTAGAGGGACCCAAGGAGGAAACAATGCACATTCCCTTTACATTCTATAAATGCATTGAGAAAGGTTGTGGCATAACTGTACAATCTTAAATGTCAGTAATTATGATAAAGCATCTGCGTTTTAACGAAAATTAAAGGATCCTGAATGTGGCACAATCCCTTGGCAAAGATTATGTTAGCTGTAAAATAACCTCCACTAAAAACACAACTGAACACCCCTCAAGATAAAGCTGGGAGAGATTTTATGGACAGATAAAACAATGGAGGGCTAATTGTTTGGGCTGAAGATGAGTAAAAGTTACAAACAGTAAAAAAAAAAAAAAAAAAAATTTTAAATAAAAAATTATGAAGAGGTTTTCAAACATGATAAATTAAAAAATACTGTATGTGAGCTGTTCATTATTTGTTAAACTTAAAATAAAGTTGCATAATAGTTTTATAATATTTATTTTTCTCTATCGACTTTTCTTTGTAGAAGTCACATTTGTGCAAATATTTCTTGCCAAACATGTCTCTTCTCGAAACAATAGAGATGATTCCTCATTACACAACACAGAAAGTATCAAATGTATTTAGGAAAAAAAAGACAGCTTGCTGTTAACTACAAAAGTATAAACCTTAATTATTATTTGTACTGTTATTTGTATTTGTTCTCTTTTGTTTTGTTTGTTAAATACTTACTGATAATTTAAGTGTATGAATGTTAGCATTTAAATAAAAAAAATAAATAAACAAATTACATTTACAGATGCCATATGAAAGTACTATAGATTCACGCGTTTTTTAAATCACTTCTTCTTATCTTTCTCATTGACCTTTAACTCTTTAACTTTTTAACTTTTCGATCACTTCGGTCTACTGAGTGTTTTCTAAAGTGCTCTATAAATAAAATGGATTTGAAATAACAAAGCAGCGTAAACTGTTTGTACTATTCGTTCGTCCTAATTTTTTTTTTACAGTGCACATTTCAGACCCCAGACCCCTGAGTCTTACCCTGCATTTTCCGGCGGTGGAAGCGTGGCGAGCCCAGGAAGCTGTTCTTGATAGAGTTGAGGCGCGTCCTCCAGGGCAAGCCCCCAATGGAGGGACTGGGCGGGGGTGTGGGGCTGGGTGTCCCGACCGGGCTATCCTTGGGCGTGTGCACTGGGGTACCTTTGGGCGTGGGCAGAGGGCTGCCTCGGGGAGAAGGGTGGGGGGTCACCTGTGTGAGGGGTACAGATTTGCCATTGTGGTCAGGGTGGAGGTGGTGTCGCCGGCGGGGCGACATGGGAGCCATGGGGGACAGAGGGATGGACAGTTTGGGGGGTACGGTGAAGGGCGGGTGGCGTCGGACCCTGGGGCTGGAGGGGACACAGGGGGTTAGAGGCTGGCAGGGGATGTTGGGCTCTGATTTCAGGGTGGAGGGGGTCTGGGTGGAGCTAGGAAGTGGATTTGATCTTGTAGTTTGCAGGGGTTTCTCTGAAGGTCTGGGCTTGGCGGGTAGGGTCTGTGTGCGGGGGTGCATGAGCGGAGAGCCCATCTTTGGGTGCTGGCAGTGGAGCGATCGCGGGCCGACTCCATTCAGGCAGGGCTCTGAGGAGTGTGGGGAGTTTGGGGACTGGCACAGGTCTGGGGACTGGGGCGGGATGAAGAAACGCCTCTGGGGCTGTGATCAGTCATGCGGCGGCAGGAGCGGCCAATGAGAGTGGCACAGGAAGTGGGTGAAGGAGAAGCATTCCCACCAACATAAAAGCACAGGGGGAAATAAAGAGGCGGTGTGCAGTGGAGATGGAGCGGGCGGCAGAGGTGAGGTGCAAGAAAGAAAGAAAGAAGAAGACATGCCATTAGCTCAGTGATCAGCCAATCAGCACGCAGCGGTGGATCAATTGTGACGCAGCGACTACAGGGATGCACCGAGGCCATGCGGATCTGGACTCATCACACTTTATTTTGGGATCTTCAAGAGAAAGTGGCAACAGTAACAAACATATTCACTGACTCAGTGTCAGAATGGGAGCAGTCTTATCTCTAAGCTGCAATGCACTCGATCATAACACTGGAACTCTTACGTACAACACTAAACATTTCTAAGAGCATACTAATAGAGGATAAGCTCAATGTGACAACATCTGGGGCTAACACAATTCAATGTGCAAAATATTTTTAATGCTTTGTTAAACTCCTTTTCATAATTAGTATTAATAAACAGTAATTATGAATAGGAGCCTTGGTCATGATGGTATTTTATTCATGACTAAGGCTACATTTTGTTTGCTGTATATTAAATGCACCTTATTATATTTATTTACTAAAATAGACAGAGGATCCATTTCCTGGTATCCCGTTCTCTTTTATCCAATCAGAAAATTGAACTCCTTTAATAGACTGTGTGCTCTGGATTCAAACAATACAGTAGAGCAGGTGAAAACTAGCAGCAGATGTAGAGCTGGATTTGACTCAGTAGCTTAGTAGGTTGATTAGATATACTTCTTTGATTTAAATGAAATACTGCCCTCCTTTAATGATTAAAATAACACCAAATGCAATCAGCATTGTAAAAACAGTCAGTCACAATCTGTTGCGTATTTTAAAATATATTTAATTTTAGTGATAGAGTTTGAAACAGATTACGCTAAAACATTTGTGTTAGCCCCTGATGTTGTTGCATTTCAATGAACCTTGCACTTTTTGTTCTAGCATGCCATTAGAAATTAAGCACATGTCCAGTACTCTTTTCTAACCTTAAAAAAATGTCATATTTGTAAGGCCACTGCGGCAATAACTGAATTCATGGTATACAACAGGGGTGCTCAATACTCAATCGCAAAAGTAGAATTGGTAGATCGCAAGACGTACAAAAAAAAATTGATTGACATACAGGGCAGCCAGTCAGGTGAAGTCTGAATTTTTCTGACGCTTAGGTCACTGCACATGCGCAACAACAGTGCTAAGTGCCACAAGACTAACAAGCTTTAGCGACTTACCTCCAATTTTTAGACCTTGGATATTTTCTCTTAAACTAATTGCTGCAAAACTAACAAGCTTCAGCAAGTGTTTTTAAGAAAGGGTTGGGGAGCTGGACCAAGTAAGAAGGCAAAAACATCGCTTTTATACAGAATGAAGTGCATTTGCGGTATCTGTCTGCAGCTACTGTCCGGACTATGCATCCCTGGCTGATTCAATTCAGTGCAAGTCCTCTCAGGTAATGACAAAAAATGTACATAGTTAATTAATGTTGTGTTGTGCAATACTGGCTCATACGCTTATGCAAGGTACATCAACATAGTACATTGTGCATATAAAGAATCCTCAATATATTTGTAAATAAATATATATGTTTAGCATTTTTTTAGTGGGTAGATCATTTTGACTTGGTCATTTTACAGGTAGCTCGCCTGCTGAAAAAGTGTGAGCACCCCTGGTATACACAATGTTGAGAGGTTTTGTTTTTAAATGACTGGGTCTTGAGTGTGTGTTTTTTGAGATCCGCCGGTACATCCCTCACTAACAGCAGGTGAACGGGGCAGATGTGTCGTCCTGGGACACAGCAGAGGCATGCAGCGCAGAAGCACAGCTGTGGGGATGAATGAGCTGCGAGCGACACAACAGTGTGAGCCGTGTGTTCTCATAACAGCATCAGAAGAGTGCCAGCTCAGTTTACAGTCCCATCCAATCAGCCTTCGACTTCCATTAATAATGTAATAGTTGACATTATTTTTTTCTGCTCACTGGAGTCCAAATACTAAAAAAACATTCAGTTCCTTCAGAGTGGAATTGATGTTTAGGGTCTAAAGCGGCTGTATGAGAATCTGTTGTGTATGAACATCAATAACATGTTAATATGAACTTTGATGAAGCCTTTCACTTCATCTTGAGCTGGGACACAAACAATCAGGTTTTAAGCTGCTCACATCAGTTTTAAGAGTTTACAATATCATATTTGTATTATTACCCAGCCAGCCTGTCCAAGTGGGCCCCATACCGGGTTAGGGTGGGTTTTGGCCGCAGTTTTATTGTGCCCTCACTCTTGGGGTTCTGGTGGGTGAGCTGCAGAAGACCCACACAGGGGCCATATGTTTGCATATGTTTGCCTATACAGGCTCGAGTGGGATTAAACCTTAAATAGAACAAATGCCAAAAGTTTTTTTTACATTTATTTGTTGATCAAACACTGTTAACCAAATCCACATACAGGGAGAAAACAAAGTTTAAATTAAAATTAGATTTTATTTCCAGACTTTGTGCCTTCTCCTGAGGCAACATTCAGTCTGGATGTAGCTCTGGTGTAGAAGAGATCTTACAGACAAATAATTATAATTGCATATGTAAAAAGGCGAAGTGAAATAAAGAGAATGAACAAATTGTCTAGACCCAAGTGAAAAAAAATAAAAAACCTTCCCTCAATAAATATTCTCTTAACAATTAAAGATGTGCAAGTTGGATGTGGACAGCTTAAAGCCTGACATTTCTAGTAATGGACCATAATGTGATGACTGAAATGTCATCTGCAACATGACGGATATCCAGTCTCTGACCTCTTGATTTCATGAAGGTGGGCGGGACAAATGAACATATGTGACCAAGGAATGCTGTCCCGACCTGCACTCTCACTTATTTATCAAACCTGTCCGCATTAGTACAGAGGTGACTGAGGAGCGTCTGCCGGGCTGTGAAGAGTGCTGAAGAGGACTGAAGTGAACATTATCTGGAGGCATCTGTGGCCAACACCATCGTGTGGTGGGGAGGGGTTCAGCGAGTGGGACACTTACCCGAGGGCTACTGAGCGGACTGGTGGAAAGACCGGACGATGCACCACTGATGGACCGAGACCTGGACAGAGCAAAGATAGTATCATAACCCGAACATACCGAAGAGTAATATAAAACAACAGCTTTATTTTCAGGGAATATGGCATTTAATGGATAGTTACTGTAAATAGAGGAAATGAAAGGAGAGATAATGACATGGATCAAACAGGCCCAAGATGTAAGATGACTGCATTCATTCATTTTGTACCATTTATCTTAGCATGGGTGGAGAGGAAGAAGCCTATCCCAGCTGGTTTGAATATAGAAATTGACCAGTTAAATCCAGAACTAACACTTTGGAACACTAACAGAAATCTAATATCCATTTACTATTGGTAATTTAAAGTCACAAAATCACCTAATCATAAAACCAAAAATAAACGCTTTCCCATTACACCTGTTGGAAAAAGGGACAAACACATCACAAACTACTGGATCCAAACATGCACTAAAAAAGGCAAAATATTGAACTTACATACACTGAGTCTAAGCCCTAGTGTTAATATTGTCCCTTTTGGAAATGCATGCATTACAAGCTGTATTTCTAAACAGAACACTTTAGCCTCTCCATTTAGCCTTTAACTTTTCATTACTGTGAGCCTTTTGACACCAAGCTGAAATCTAAACATCGAGTCACAACATCAAGTGAAAATGGGCTTGGACTGGGGACATATTAACTACAAGGGCAACATGTTTCTTCTCCTATCTACTGTTTAATGGTTAAGGTTATGCCAAATACTCATCAGAAATGAACATAAGGAGAGATGTAGACTGTAAATGTAAACTTGGTGAACAGACTCAACATCTGTCAAGTGTGTCTTTACTTCCAGTGATGCAGTCTGTCTAATGGTCCACTGAGTCAGATGAGTAATATATGTTTACATTTACTGACACACGCTGCATAGTCCGCATCTTTAACACCACATCCACAAACCGCACATATACAGCATGATATTACATTTAATTATGTGTGATTCCATACTGCTTCTGTCATGACACATTTGTCATTTCTGTTTCATTAACTTCTCCTTTGCCTCTAGTCCCAACTAAACCCACTTTGTTTGTTCAGTGTCTGAGCAGCATTGAAGTTTAATTATCCGAAGACAATTTGGAGTTGTTTCAAGTGAAAAACAAAAGCAGTATATCATTGTTAAAGACACTTGACATGCATGTAGAGGAGAGTTTCCATAAAGGAGCAACCATGTTGACAATACAACACAATACAAACAGGTCTAAAACAGAACAAAACTACATCATTGACAAAATCATCTTCAAATCTGTCTAAAACAACCTCCAAGCTACTGAATGTCTAGAGGGTATTCCTATCACGTCAGTGTGGACCAATGGAGTGGACTTACAAGCCTCCTGAGAGAGGTACTGGCAGTTGTGTGCATGTTCTTTTTTGTTTTTGACTTTGGGTTAGAGTTTTACGTAAACTGAAAACAAATTGAAGAAGGTTTTATGTGGTACTGGTACATTGTCAGTGTATAACCTCCACTGTTTAGGTGGATGCAAGCTAGAGTAATAGACAGATTCAGACAAGCAGTGAGAGGCCTATATTGTCAGGGACACACATCTATAACAGGGATTACATTGACTACACACACACACACAGCTGACAATTTACAAAAGACACAATGTTTTATTCTGTGTCTACACTGACCACTGATATTTACATGTGTCTGTTTTTAATAATCCGCATGTGGAAGTATAAAACCATGGTATTTGCAATTGTAAAACATGTGTGTTTCAATTCTTCTCAAGGGAACTTGAAGAATGGTTTCAGAAACAGACAATATCTGATCACAAACCATGATGTTTACGTTTGGCTCCCCTTTACATTTAAGTTTGACACCATTGCTCTAGTATACTAAAAGTTAGGGGTGGGAATCACAGTGAGATTTCTGATACACTGTCCATGATAGTAATAATATCATGATACAGCAATTCTTCAGACAATTACAATAAATCGCATTATCTGTGAAAATGTAACAGAAAGATAACCTTAGATTGACAAAAAGTGGATTTTGGGCATACATTCTTCGCATTGTAGTGCCATTATGTCATAATGCAGTTTGTCTGAAATAAAACAATGTCTAGCACATGCTTTTACACTCTTACAAAATCCAACAATACAACGATACAACAAAACAATATATTGAAATGCTGTTCTGCCTCTACCAAGAGTTATTGTACTAAAATGTCTGTGTCAGTGTGATGGGAGATTAGATCGACTGATACAGCAGTGTCAGAGCACAACATGCTTCAGAACATAATGGGACACAGACAAAGAAAGTGAGACTAATAAAACCCAACAGTAAAATGGTGGATGGGTGCTCGATTAGGATGATGAAAGATGGACACCATGAGCCGACGGGGACTGAGAGGCAGTACCTTTCCTCCTTGCTGCAGTTAGCGTTTGTGATATCCAAGCTTTTACTGAAAACTGATTTGCTAAAAAAATGAATTAAAAAAGGGAACAACAGAAAGGTAGGAGACAGACAAAGAGGAGTGTGTCAGAGAAAAGGCTACCCAGCATGCATCAGTGTGCAAACAGAAAGTACTGCATGATGACTCACCGAAGAGCAACAGTTACATGCAGACGTTAAAACAGAAGACTGGTTAGGATAAAACACTATTAGAGAGTCATGCTTGAGTTCGAAAAATGTGAGTGGTTTGAAGCAGGCTACACAGAGCTATAGCATGAGAGCACAACTTGTGAAAATGGGACCTGTCTATAATGGCTGCCTGCTGTAAGTTAAATACGTTCTTAATATGGTGTATTCTCTGTAAGTCTAACTATAGACAAGCACTGATTAACTTACTGGTCCCAGTACTGACTTTGATATTTAGTAAAATTCACATTTGTGTAAAAGTGAACGTCTTTCTATTCATCTGTTTTGACAGCAGAAAGACTTTAGTTGTATATTATCATTTAATTTATCACCAATCCCCCCTCCCAACTGCAGTGAGCTGTGGAAGACTGGTGATCATGGATGTACGCTCTATTGAGGTCCTATTGAGGTGATTTACACCAAAGTGAATTTTAAAAAGCGGGCTTAATGCCATTTAAGTTTGCAATGTTGTCAAAATGAGGCTGCGCAGACACTATTTTTTCAGACCTCGGACTCCAACAGTCGTATTGTAATAAAAAATATTACACAATTTGAGAGCCTTAATTCTAAACCCACTTCATGCTTCATGCGTTCTGACAACACAGTTCACATGCATTTAAATTTTTAACAACACATATACCAGCAGACACCGAGTAGTTTCATCCCGGACAGTTTACATGGGGTAGGTGCCAACCAAAATTGGTTTTGGGCCCAAGAGAAAGACTATAGTTTGGATATTTTATCAAAGCTAAAAAGCACCCACTTCAAACCCTGGAGTCAAACCAGTTTGATTGACATGACTATGTCTTTGACCTGACTTTAAGAACAAGGAGGCTTATGTCTTTAGTCAAACAAGCACAGTCTAAAGCTGTGGTTCCCAAACAATTCTTTGGGTTTTTGGGAGATTATTTGGATAGCCACAAAATTTCCAACTCTTTAATAAAAATTTAAAAAATCCAGAAAAAATAATATATGTTTTAAAAGGGTGGTATAATTACCAAATTAGCATTAAAATAAATTAATTAACACTAGAAAAGATCAAATCTAAGTTACAAATAGCCGTAATGATGCTAAAGCTGACCAAATATTGTCAAAATTGTTTGATCTTTTGAAATATGGGTTCCCTGAAAAAAAGTTTGGGAAACACTGTTTCCACAGTTAATACATAAAACATTAATGCACTGACTGCCCGGTTACATGTGGGGCTCGAGACATCAGCACTCATACCACATTTCTTGTAAAAGCTGTTGATGCAACTTTATCCTTGATGATTATGTTTTAAATTAAATAAAACTTTAAATTTTATAAAACAAGATATTTAAAAAAAAAATCTTAACATTGTGGCATTTTTATTCCACATATAAATGTGGAGGTAGATGTACATTACCAGTCAAAAGTTTGGACACATCATTCAATGTTTATTTATTTTTACTTTGAAGATTCATACTGAAGACATCAGAACTATGAAGGAACACATACGCAGTAAACAATAAAGTGTTAAACAGACCAGAATGTGTTTTATATTTTAGATTCTTCGAAGTGGCCACTTTTTGCTTTGATGGCAGCTTTGTATACTTTTAGCTTTCTCGTTCAGCTTCATGAGGTTGTCACCTTCAATGGTTTTCTAACAGTGTTAAAGAAGATTTTCAAGAAAACAGATTTCCACTGGTCTAATGTCCATTCCTAGTGTTTTTGTTTAATCTCTCCTTTTTGTTGCTTTTCCTTAGTAGTCTTTTTTTAGCAGCTATTTGACCATAAAAGCATGAACAGTTGAAGAAGAGATGTGTCTGCTACTAGAACTCTGTGTGGCTCTAATCTGAGGTGCTGTTAACTTGCGATTTCTGAGATCGGTGACTCGGATGAACTTATCCTCAGCAGCAGGGGGGACTGGTGGTCTTCTTTTTCCTGAGCGGTCCTCATGTGAGCCAGTTTTGTTTTGTAGCACTTGTGGTTGGAGACACATTCAGCGTTTTTCTTTTTTTTTTTTTTACAATTTTCCGGACTGACTTTTCTTCAGTTCCTAAAGTAATGATGGTCTGTCATTCCTCTTTACTTAGCTGATTGGTTCTTGCCAAACTGACTTCTGCACAACACAACTGTTGGTCCCCACTCCTTTAAGAAGGCAAGAAATTCCACAAATGAACCCTGACAAGGCACAGCTGTGAAGGAAAAAACATTTTAGGTGACTACATCATGAAGCTCACTGAGAGAAGGCCAAGGGTTTGCAGCGCTGTCAACAAAGCAAAGGGTGGCTATACTTCGAGGAATCTAAAATATGAAACATATATTTTTTACACTTTTTCTTTACTACTGTTAGGGACTCAGTGCAGCTGCGTCACAACTATATGTTTATTCATAGTTTTTATGCCTTCAGTGAGAATCTATAATGTAAATATTCATGAAAATATAGGAAAAAAAAACAGTAAATGAGAAGGTGTGTCCACAGTTTTGACTAGTATCTGTAAACCATCTACCAATTTTACTATGTTAAAGCTTTCAGCCAATCACAGCTCAAACCAGCCAATAAATTTATAAAAAAACTCTTCTGTTCATTCATTCAACTCCCTCCCCACCCCAAAAAATGTGACTTTTACTAAATTATGGGTTTTCTTTACATTCACCTGGGAATACTGCATATCATGCCTTTAAAGGTGTATGCCCCAAAACAATGGCAAAGGTATTACTTGGTTGTGGTGTTGGCAAGCATTTCAGTTTTATAAATATGTGTGACTATACAGCTGAAGATGAAGAAAATCTCCTCATGCTGTGTTTGGTGAAGACACTTACCTCTGGCCGTGCGTTGCCATGTCGATGGCCCGTCGAACAGGTACAGGTGAACCTCCCTCCGTCACCGTCAGCACCTCCATGGACTTCCTCTCCGGCCGCCGTTTCCCATGACGACTCAGCATGGGGGAGTCTACACGCTTCCTGGGAGGGTCTGCTGAGGTCAGGTCAGAGGTCAGTCACAGTGCACACAGTCATAAATAATAATTTAAAGGGCTTTAAGTCTCATTTGCCTCAGATTTAAGAGTTCTGCGCTGTATTATAGACATGTTAAAACAAGCTAATTTCTACAGTCTATAGCCTTTATAAAAGACAATACAACACAAGGTCATGCAAAAAGAATAAAAACAGCACATTGAGAAATAACCAAAGAGTAAATACTAATAAGCATAAATCAATTCAGTGAACACAGCATTTTAAAGTCTATTTGTGCTACATAAAGTGAAAGAGGCTAAAGAAAACCAAAGACAACTGAGTTGTAGGTTTGTGTGACCCGTCTCATCTGTTTTTATACACATTTGCAATACAGCTCTTAATGAATATTGACAGCTTGTTACTCATTTTTCACTTGCATTTCCTGCCAATATGGCGGATAAAATGCATGTTGCATGAAATCTGTAGCTCTTTTACATTCTGATTTATTTACAGCAGATCTATTTAACTCAAACAGCATTCTGCAAGACCTCTTTTATGTGAGATTCACACCAAAAGCAATGACTTGTGATTGCTCTAGTCTCTCACATTGCGCTGAAAGCACTTGCCAAAGTCTTCGCAAGAACAAGGAAGTTGATATGTTTCTGATGGGAGTCAAATCACGTTCATTTCATGTTGAGTAGTACACTGGTACTATAATGGTAAGTCTGAATGCTGTTTTGAATTCATACCAATCTCATTTCTCGGTGGCAGGTTCTGGTCCTCTTGGCTCGGATACCTCTCCTTTCGGTCCAGAAGTAGGAAGTAGATCATTTTCTCCTGGTTTTCCCTGCGCAGACACATGACATCACATGTATGTATGAGTGCCACATAGACAAGACCAGGGGACCCCCAACCAAATTAAAAAGTCTCTAGCTCAGAGGGAAGGGAGGACAAATGTTAAATTCTTTATTCTGTTGTAAGTTAAGTACTTGACTTGTTGGTCTCATATCTGACCTCACAAACAATGTTAGTAATTAGCTCACACGATTGACGTTCATTTGAACCCATTCACATACAACACACAAACAGTTGTGCTCATAAGTTTACATACCCTGGCAGAATTGATTCTTTGGGCCATTTTTCAAAGAATATTGATGGTTAGGTGAAGTCATTAATTGTCAACAATTGTGTTTACTCTTTTTAAATCATAATGACAACAGAAACTACCAAAATAACTCTGATAAAAAGTTTACATAACCCAGTTCTTAATACTGTGTATTGTTACCTTTAACATCAATGGCAGCTTGAAGTCTTTTGTGGTAGTTGTGGATGAGTCTCTTTATTTTCTCAGAAGGTAAAGCTGCCCATTCTTTTTTGTTTTTTTTGGCAAAAAGCCTCCAGTTCCTGTAAATTCTTGGGCTGTCTTGCATGAACTGCATGTTTGAGATCTCCTCAGAGTGGCTCAGTGACACTGAGGTCAGGAGACTGAGGTCAGTCCAGAACCTTCACTTTATGCTGCTGTAGCCAATAGCAGGTCGACTTGGACCTAGTAATGGCTTTCTCGACCATGCAGCCCATATTTCTTTAAACCACGTTTTATGAGAGATTGCTGTATTTCAGCTGAAGTTAGATGTGGGTTTTCCTTTGTATCTTAAACTATTTTCCTGGCATTTGTGGCTGAAATTCCTTGGATATCTTTTTATTTCCATTTCCTGTTTTATACAGTTCAATTGCCTTTTCCCGAAGATCCTTTGACAATTCTTTTGCTTTCCCCATGACTCAGAATACAGAACTGACAGGGCAACACTGAATGAAAGATGCAAGGGTCTGTTTGGAGTCCAGAAACTCACTGATCTTTTATACACACACAGATTACAAGCAAACAGATCACAGGTGAGGATGGTTACCTTTAGTAGCCATTCAAACCTGTGTGTGTCACTTGTGCATGAAAATTAGTTTTTGTGTGTCATTATTCATATTCTCTGAAAAATGGCCAAAAAAAATCTAAATTAAATGCTGCCAGGGTATGTAAACTAATGAGCACAACAAAAATCTGAAAATGTTTAAAAGAGTTTTTGGATTTGAGTGACAAATAAGTCTGTCTCAGGCTCAATCCCAATTCTCTATCTTACCCCTACCCCTTAGCACTTGTTTTGCACCTTCACAAGATAGTGGTGTCCCAATACTTATTTGGATCAAGAGGAAGTGGAAAGGTGAAGGGCTAAACACCCCTCCAAATGGAGATTTTAGAGGACCACACTTGAAACAAAGGGGTATTTTAGTTTCCCATAATCAGCTGCTGATCAGCTGCGGATCAGCTGCTGCAAGAGAGGTGAAAAATTTTGGGCAAAAATAAAGATTTTTTGATTACAGTACTGTTTAATGTTCCTTTAATCTTGAACTTGTTTATGTACTCATCTGTTTTCTCCTCAGAAAGTTTTATAAAAATTACTGTTTCCTAACGTTAGCCTCACAGGTCACAGTCTCGTATGTGCAGAGCTTTTTGAATTTTTTTTATTTTTATGAATTGATATAATGTTTATAAATTAACAAACAGTTGTTTTTGTGTTCATAGAAACATCCTTCAGTGTCTTACGTCTGTGACAGAGACTGAGGAAACAGCAGCTGATACTGTTCAGAGCAAGTGGTTTAGCAAGTGTTGTGCTTCTGAAACTTCTCTCCTTCTAACTTGTGTTACCCTCAGCCCCCCATCTCCACTCACTCCTCTGACAGCAGGTCTTTGGCAAGTTTGTCCTTGTCTCTGAAGCAGCCCAGTGAGTGCATGCTCTCCAGGACGTCAGGGTCGATCTCTTCAGACGCAGCCAGTGTCCTAATGGACACTTTCCTGGGGACAGGCTGCTCGGGCTCTGGCTCATTTTTACCCGCTCTGGAACAAAGAAATGATATTGTAAACGGTTTTAAATCATACATTAAAACTACATTTAAATTGCCCCTTTATGAGGTCATATAAAAAGGAAAAAAACAAATGCAATGGCAGAGAGCGACTTAAGTGAGTGAACACATTCAAGAGATGGAAAACAGATGTACTTACAGGTACCACGTGTGCTTCTGAATCTGCTCTAACTGTAAAAACAAATGCAAACTGCAATTAATATTACATCAAACTGTTCACAGTCAGTTTAATATAGACATATGCCTTTACTATATACCATAAAATTCCAGTACAACAAACGTCCAACTCAAAAGTGACTAATAAGATTAGAAAAAGGAGTGGCAAAACCTGGGATCATAACACAGTCTCCAGCTAATATACTAACTAAATACAAATAGTACATACAACTCTACCTATAAATGACACATCACTTTGAAAGAAATGAAGCCATGTCCTACTGTCACATCCGCTCAGGACACTTTCTTACCGTGAACCTCTTGCCGGCGTCCACCTCGATCATTCCTCGGAGCAGGTTCTGACAGTCTGGAGGAATGAAGTGAGGCATGTGGAACACCCCCAGCTTCACCTTCTCCAGAAGATTCCTCAAGTTGTCATCATCAAATGGCAGAGCACCCTGCACACACGGGACAGGAGACACATCCACTCAGAACTTAGGCAGTCAAACTTATTCCAGCAAAAACATGGCTGTTACACGTAATGATTTCCTGAAGTGTTAAAGTTTGTTCTTTGTTATTTGTTTGTTAAATGTTATTATTATCATGCAGATATTTAAAAGTATTTCTCAGTTCATGAATTGACATGTTTATAGATTCATACGTTCTACATCCATGAGTACTCACCACTAAAAGCGCAAAGAGAATAACTCCACAGCTCCATGCGTCAGCTTTCCTCCCGTCATACTTCTCGCCCTGATGGAAACACACATTTGAAATTTAAATTCAGTGTGGCCGTGTTACACATCAGCACAATCTGATCACTTTCAGGGAATGACTGACACATAGTATATGGGGCTGAAGAAACTGACAACCTCTGTTTAAAGCTCTTAGGCTCTAAAACATTTTTTCTTAATATTGTTTTGGTCTCCGTCATTGGCAATTGTAAATCAAAATCATCCATTCCCACAACTAATTTATGTTAAGCTTTATTGCTTTCATGGATGCATATGACCATTTCTGAGTTTTCTCTATAGTCTTAAACTCCATAATTAAGTACCACAATGTTCAAACCAAAGCCAAAAGGTTAACAAAGTGGTACGAAACATGACTTTAATGTGGCCTGGACTACAACAGCAGTGACATAAGAGCTGGACTTACTCGGATCACCTCTGGGCACGCATAGTGTGGAGATCTGCAGAGAGCAAAGAGAGAGAGAGAGTACATTAATGCCCATTACAACACTACACAACAACACAGCACTTCACCCGCATACAGTCCAAAAAGGACATTTTAGGAGCAGCACACAGCAGCTTAAAGCAGAGTCACAGCCTCAACGCTGGACAAGAGCCAGGACTGGGATCATGGTGGCACTGTTCACTTCCACAACAGCCAAAAGCAAGAGCAACTACTCTGACTTCAGTAAGACACACAGCCTTCTTCAGCATTACGTGGTATTCTTAAAACATTATATATGGCTCTTCATCAATTTACTTCTAACAATATAAAAGTCAATAATGCAAGTCCTCACCTCAGAGTCCTCTATTTTAGAGCATGTGAACAGCTATGACTCAATGCAGTGAAATGCTACTGGTACAGGAATAAGTCTGATGGTGACTGAAACAATATAAATTTAATTCATGCAAGAAAAAATAGTGTTCATAAGAAAATCAGTGGGCTTCTACTTCAGCAGGAAGTAATGGTTCCTTTCATTCTTATTCATAATTGTATATAACGTTAAACTATATAGACTACTACAGCATTTTTAAGTTGCTTCCATTCACTAAAATACATTTAGTTTTAAAAAATAAGGGGATACACTGTGTATGCTGTTGTGCCACACATTCACATCTGTGGTGGATAAACGTCCACATACTTGCCCATTTACAATCCCATAGAGTGGCTGTTTCTCTTCTATTACTTAGGTGGGCCAAATGCCAGAAATGAAATGATGTAACAGCTCGGGGGGTGGAATGTGACTGCAATAATCTGTGTTGTCATTCCATGGCAAAATCCAGTATGTAGTGCTAAGCCTTGGCCTCAAACTTAAATTGGCCCTGTGTGTTTAGATTATCCACTACGCATACAAGTGAGACACTCAATAAAGGATCGGGACCTCTTCAGTAATTATGCATTATTAATGCTTTTACAAGATTTTACTATCCTTCCACAGAGAAACGTTGTTGTGCCATATGTGAAACAATCAGTGGTGTTTCCTTCCAGATACTAAGAGAAGTCATGCTTTCTCAGTTTTTCAGACCAAATTTGTCATTGACATAAACTCTAAATACAGTTTATCTTCTGTGTTTTTTCCCTAAATTTTGTAATTACTCTAATTTTATAACGTATCAAACACCGCACTCTTAGGGTTTTGTGTTAAATAAGCGGAGAAGGAATCAGGTGAGACTTCGTCATGGCACTGCCCTTCTGTGATTGGTCAGAATTGGCTTCCCTTTCTCTGAACACAAATCAGATTACACTGTTCATGTCATGTGAATTAAAGCACCTGGAGAGCGCAACATTTATTTATGTGTTTATGTGTAGAGCATATTTTTTTTGAAGTTTCCCGTTGAACAGCAACTTGGTAGGCCAACATTAAAACTCGAGTTGCGTTCAGAGAAGAAATAGGGTTTTTGGACATTTAATACTGAGAACTCTGCCTGCACTGACTTTCCCAGCGGTAAACTTCAGCAGCTGTTTTGCTGGCCCTGGATTATTTTTGATAAGGACGGGTGCTTAACCAACAATTCCAGTCTGAAGCTGGATTAGGAGGTTTAGAGATAAATTCAGGGTTAAAGCTTGGCTTTCAGTTTCTCCAAGCTTGTTCACTTTCTTTTAAGGTAGATCCCTGGTAACTTGTGCTGAACGGCTAGCCTTCTCTGAAAGTACAGATAGACGATAGAAACAAATATCACTGACAAATTAGCAAAAAGAAAGAAGCTGCTGGTGTCGAGGAGGAAAGTCGCAGTGCCAAGACAGAATGAAAGATTCTGTTCTTGTTATGTCTTCAAACTGCATATGTCAGTCCAGTTCATCTCTTAATGTCGTGAAGAACCACGGACAATTCCCTTTGGATCAGTTTCATGAGTGTTTTGTTTGTTTTGTTGGTGTATGCCTATAGTACTCCAGATGTTACGTGACCTAATGTGTTCTATCGGCCATAATGGCAGGAAAAGCGAGTAAGATATAACCAACGCCAGAGTAGATCTTAAACGGACAGACTTCATTTAGCACTTATATACCCCAGTTATTAAGTTAAACTTTAACATTAAATCAATATCCCCACTCTTATCCAGCAGCACGCTTAAATAAGTCTAGACTGATCACATTAACCTACAACACACAGGCTTTATTAGCTATAGCGCAGCCGCTGGTTGCTGTTATAACCCCAAACTCACTAAAACAGCAAGACATGTTAGTGTTTATAAGGTGTGTAGGTCTGTAAATGTAAAGAGATACAAACACAAGATTACTTTACCTGTATTTGACGTTACTTCTATTATTTATACTGTGTTTACATTAACGAGAATGGTTTCATAAATATATATGGTTCAAGTAAGTTTATTGATGAAAGAGGGAAACAAAGGAGTTAAATAAAGGTTGATTTGCTCTAAATTAGCTCTGCTACAATTTAGAGAGGGAGTGTAAATGTCCTAAAACCCACCCCCCACCCCTCGTCTGGCTTTCTCAAATAAATGACCCACACCACGCCACTGGAAACAATAACACATACACACACTCAAATCTGACTTTGCATCATAAAAATGCATAAATATTATACTGTATATGGTGTGCCTGAATCTGTATTGCACAGAATTTAAATTACTGACCTGCTCTATAAATCTTTCTTTGAAACCTTAACGCATGTACTGTCATCTTATCATATTCAGACTCTTACAACACAACCATAATCCTAGCAAGAGACATGCATATGGCAGCTTGTGCACTTCTCACATTTGAGTTTTTTTGAGGCTCTGCACCACAGATGAGTTTGTTACCTTGCGATACACAAGGATACATCATGTGCTTGAGTACTTAAATGAGTTGTGAACCGGGCTTCCAGAACATAGCTAATGGTGATGGAGTGGTGCACGTACCCACAGCTGGTCTCCAACAGACTGTCCCCGACCTGCAGAGACGCCATGCCAAAGTCTGCAATCCTGATGTTGTTCTTCTCGTCTAACAACAAGTTCTCGGGTTTCAGATCTCTGTGACTGCAACACAACAGCGACAGCACGTCAGCAACACACCGAGCAACCCCCAGCAACGGAATATCTCAGCACATCACTGGATACTGTCAGTTTATGCATAAATTAAAGGGAGCAATTTAGCAGACATATTTATACACACTTAAATGTACAAGAGATAAAAATAATAGCAAAAGGGAAATGGTGGGTCTTTGTGGTGAAAGAACACAGAGTTACCTCAAATAGCTGTTCCTATTTGTTCAAGTTTTTACATTATAAACCATATTTACCATTTTGGGAACAACTCTGAACCAATCAATTTAAGAGTTTTAGAAGTTTATATGAGTCAATAGATCTGTGAAGTGTTTTTGGAGCAACACTATTCAGTGAGTTATGTAGAAGCAGAAGATGTTGAAAGAATCATTTTAGCAACATTTGTATAAGAAACTGTTACAATTTCATCTGTAACAAACCCATGTAAGTATGTGGCAAGTATTTGAATTTCAAATGAAGTCTGCAGTGCGTTAAAACTGGACTCATTCTTGTCGAGTCTGCTCTTGTTTAAAGCAGCAGAGTGTATTAAGGGCGAGCAGACCCTGTGGAGGAGCATGACACTTAAAGATAAAAACAGATGCTGTGACGTTGTTCCTGGCAACAGCTGATGACGGGAGAGGACGCCGAGTCATCATTCATTTGTCTGAGTGCAGTCAAACAGTAAGACTATGTCCAGACCATATGGAGTGGCTGTGGCAGAAGTCCAGCGCAGAGATGATCTGTCTGAAGAACTTCCTGGCTTCTTTGGGAGTTAAGCGGCCTTTCTTGACCAGGTAATCGAACAGCTCACCGCCCGACACATGCTCCAACACCAGGTACCTGCACCAAACAGTGCACACATTACCACACATGTAAGAGAGGGGTATCAGGACATCCAGCTGGGGCTAATGTGTAGCCTTTCACACAAAGTCCATCTATATTTCTTTGTTTTTTCTTTTTGCATTAAAGACTGGCTGCTGGAACGGTACTGTCATCTTTCTCAACATCATTAAAAAGTACACATGGCAGTGCACTTGCAGATTGTTTTGGTTGCCTTTTGCTGTTTTGTCTCTTGTGTTGTCTTAAAGTAAACACTGGTTATAACGTCACTTTCTGCACCTGTATGTACATTCAGATGTACCTTACGGTAGATGGTTAAAACACTGTGTTGTTATTTAGACTTACATATGCACAAATACAGCCTTTGATCACATTACTCATTAAATTCATAGTTAAGTAGCTTATGTTAAGGGAACTTTATTTTTTAAGCTTACCTATCAACTTAAAGATCAACAAGAATACTATGTTCTGGCACAAGATGGATGTAAGAAATTGTTTATCTGTAAGTATAAAGCATGGCATAAAGCCAAAGACAACATAACTTTGATCAAATAGCCATCACTATACAAGGGAAGTTTCTGGGCACCAATGCAACCTTACAAAGGCATATTGCAGCATCGGCATATTGGACACAAACTGAGTTCATAAAGTTCAGCTTCTTATCATCCATTTTATTCGTTTACATTTTAGGAATCAAAAAACAAATGTGTGTAGATGTTTTTTACTGTAACCAAAGACAGGCTCGCAGACAGAAACAAATGGTCTCTTATATATATTTCTATATCATAGGTGGGCTTAGTTTTGGGCCCCCCGGACCCCGAGGCTCGAGGCAACTGTAGTGTTTGCCCCCCTGTCAGCTGTTCGGACTGTCAGCTGAGAGAGAGCTGTAGAGTTGTAGTTGTAGCTGGGCAGAAAATAAGCTGGTGCTATGTTTATTTAAGGGTGGTACTGTTTCAAGTCAGGGAACCATCAAATTTACAAGCAGGCTATTATTTTAAGGTAAAATGTCATTTAGTTTTGCTTTAATGAAACCATAAACCTTATCCACTTCTTATTGATGCAGAAGGTAAGTTCTGCGTTGGTTTGGTGCTTTCTAATCTATTCTCATTCATCACTTGGGCGTCTCTGATCCCCTCTATGTGGAGACCCGAGTCTCCTGCCGCTTCTTGTTCCCCTGGCGTCTGATTTATGAGCCGATTAGCAGGTTCTCTCGAGCGTTCACCTGTCACAGCTCTGTATACGAGATCTCAGTGATTTGTGAGTCAAGTCGTTTGCCGTCGTCATCTGTGCTACATTAGAGGAACCGTCCTCGTCTGTGTGCGCCGTGTTGCTGTTCAATTATTGAACACCGCACCAAGTGTCTCATTGCTAAGGCTCTGCACAGCTGATTAATGACCATTGTTAAACACAGATTTACATTACAGCTGTAAGGGACACATTTATACTTCCCAGATGCATCATCAAATATGTACTAAGATGTTTCTTATCAAAATTTATCTTTAATTTGATCTGTGGTTATCCCATTACATTTTATTATGTGGTTGTTGTTGTTGTTGTTTTTTTTTCTGTTTTTTTTTGTTTTTTTAACATTACAAAAAAATTGCCAAAAGTGCATAGAGTTGTTGCTTTGTCCATTTCATAAGAGCCCACCTCCAATATTAAATAGACAGAACAAATAAACATTGAGTTATCTGTATTGATATTACAATGTATTTTAATAGAATATGCCAACTCACATCTAAGCTGACAAATATGAGCCTACACTAGATACTTACAGGTATTTCTTGTTCTCGTAGACGTCGTGCAGCTTTAAGACGTGAGGGTGTTCAATTAGCTTTAAGATTGCAATCTCCCGCTCCACCTGCGCACAGTAAATAAGAACCACACCATAAGAATCACTTGGTTACTGCCACCATCATCACCATCATCATCATCATCATCATCATCATAGATCACACATCAGAAAATGTTGGTATTTTTCAACCACTGTATAGTATAGTACTACATAATAAGTGTCATACTCAGTATTGGTGCAATCATAATATGATAATAATATCCGATAGACTGTTCACAATAATGATAAAATCATGATTCAGCGACTATGCAGAGACTAATTTTACAATAATTCATAATATCTGTAAAAAACTAAGATCAAAAAAGTAGATTTTGTGCGTAATTAGCATCATCTAATAAAATTAGTTTTTAGTGAATCAACATCAACCACATGCTTTTAGTTTTTGCTTAGTTCCCTTTTCTGCACATAACAACCACTATAACTACAACAGGCCTATTCCAGTTATCACAACATCACAATATCACAACATGTATCATGATTAATACGCTACATACAATATTTTGTCCCACCTCAACATTATGAGTAATTGGAATGACAAGAGTGCAGTATCTATGGCAACATTAAAACCAGAAATAATTTTACGCTGGTGTTTATGTTGCTGTTGTTTTAAAACTTGCATGCAAAAAATGCTAGGGAGACTTTCTTCTGCTTTCAGTAATCGCCCCTCAAGGAGGTCTGGTGTTCCCCCATAACTACCCATCTTTTGTCTTCCTCCTGCTGCCGTGCTCGAGCTCATTTCATATTCAAACAGATAGATAGAGCACTTCACAGTCCTTTAGAACGCAGGCCTTTTCTGTGTTTCTCAGACAGAGGGAGGGGGGATTCCCCAGCAGAGTGAAAGCCTTCCTGCCTCTGTCGTATTTTAGGAGATGTACATGAGCCGTTGTTATGGCAACAGGCAGCGATTGGCCAAAGCTGCGGGTGTGTTATTCTCACACAATGGTGGTCCAGTCTGTGAAAAGGACAACATTACTGAGGCTGCCTGTTACAGATGGGACAAACTTGCAGTAATGCATTAGCAGGCAGCCTCCACACTTTCATTTCAGGTCACAGTTTTGGCCAGACTATTGAATTGTATTTAGGGTTCAACTGGCATTCCGCTCATACGTCTCTCATGAGTATTTGGGCTTCAGCGATATGCCTGAAGCCTACTGCTGCAACCTCTTGAGAACGAACACAACAATTTCACACAGCCATAATCTTAGTGCTTGAGTATGAATCACGAGTGTTTCCATATAATTTAAAGCAAAATGGAACTATCAATGTTCCAGAAATGGTACAAGGTGAATAAAGACATTGGGCCAGATCCCTGAAATAAATAAGCAGTCACAAAATCACACATAAGGTGAGCTGCATCCCTTTAGTAAATATAGAAAGCACCGTTTTTGCTTTAGAAACAAGTTTACTGATGGTGTTTTGGATCCATTATATATACTGTATATGAATAAATTCCAACAAATAATAAATTTCAGCATAAATATATTCGATCGTAGACGGAAGGGCAATGTCGCTGAAGGAGATCTGAGAGGTATGGGGGGGCAAGGTTATTGAGGGCTTTGTAGGTGATAAGGAGGACCTTGAAGTGGTTACAGCACTGAATGGAAAGCCAGTGGAGCTGTTGAAGGACGGGGGTGATGTTTTCTCTAGAGTGGAGTGGGTGAGTAACCGGGCAGCTAAGTTCTGAACGCACTGAAGTTTCTGGAGGTCAGTAGAGGGGAGGCCGTAGAGAAGGCTGTTGCAATAGTCCAGTCTGGAGCTAATGAAGGTGTGGATGAGTGTTCGGCAGCAGAGGTGAGGAGGGTGGGACAGAGACGAGCAATGTTTCGAAGGTGGAAAAATTATGTTTTGGTGATGTTTCGGATATGAGTTTTAAAGGATAGGGTGGGGTTCAAAGTGATTCCCAGGTTCCTGATCAGGGGGGAGGGGTTGACTGTGTGCCCATCAATGGAGAGTGAAAAATCCTGAGAGGAGGGGGAAGGATTTGGACCAGCTATAATAATTTCAGATTTATTTTAGTTTAGCTTGAGAAATTTTTTTGTGATCCAAGATTTAATTTCAGTGATGCAGTTTGTGAGAGTGGAGACGGTGGATGGGGTAATGCTTTTTTGTGGAGAAGTATATTTGGGTATCGTCAGGGTAGCAATGAACATAAAGTTCATGACGACGGACGATATGACCAAAGAGTAACATTTACATGTATAATGCATTGGATTTCAAATTTTAAAAGTGTTCCTTCCATTATGAAACTTGCTGCAAACTCATTTTCAGTTTACACTACAACACACTGTTTAAAAGAATACTTATGACTGTCATTTGTCATTACATTACCATATATCTCGTTTATCACTTCCTTAGTCGTATCTGTCTCTTGGTTATGTTTGCTGGGCTCCTATTGGCTGACCCTCTTGTCCCACCCCTCACTGTCCTGTCTGAAGGAAAGTATGCGTGAAGTCGCGCTGAGGACGGAGCCTCTCATGGTTCATTAAAGAGGCCCATCACGGAACGGAGCAGAGCCGCAGAGCGCTCCAAGTGCTCTCCTGAAACTAATGCTGCTCATTACATCAGATTAGAGTGCTTCAGTTTGCGCAGAAATTTAATCAAAGCTAAATCAAAGAGACAGAACTCCCAGCAGTGCACCAGCTTGTCTTCATTTGCCAGTGGATACAACGGATTACTCTGAGTCGGGTAATAAACAGAAAGGATAAGGATTGATTATTGCCACGTACTGTCGTAGTGTCATATAAAAGACATGTTGATGCATAAACCTAACATCACCTCGACTCCCGCAGAGGCACCACTGGGGAATCCACCCTCCCAAAAACCCAAACCTCCATGAGGGGGCTATTACTAAAAGTAATACAGAATGGTTCAGTACGGCACGCTTTGCAGCAGATCCTGATTTGCTTTGTGTTTCCACTTAGGGGCGTGTAGTCGGGATAAGACAGCATCATCAGCTACTGAGAAGTCCCTCTAGCACTATCTTTCTTTTTTGTTTTCCTATTGTATTCTTTGGTGTCTTCAGGTAACCCATACAACCCTTATGGTTATATCCATCCATTTAAGGGTCTGCACTTACCTTCATGAGGACTGACTCGCTGAGTTTTTCTCTGTTGACAATCTTTATGGCAACTTTCTGACATGTGACGCAGTGGATGCCCAGCTTCACCAGACCTGAGAGACACAACAGTATGCAGAGGTTAAAGACCAGCTATTTATACAACAGCACAACATTTATTCTGTCCAGTCTGGACACCACAAAGACAAAGTAAAGAAAGGGACTGGAGATACACATACACAAAATAAAGAATTTGATCAAGTTTGTAGCGCAACTAGTGAACCCAAATGAAGCAGTTACATGAAGAAGAACTGTTACTATCAAGGACCAGGCCCAATTATATAACCTTAAACCTGTTATACACAGTATGTTTCCCAGCAGGATAGTTGACTACAGATCTAATGTATCAGTTCCTTTGAAGTAAAAATCTATCTTTTTTTTTTTTCACATGAATCCCAAAAGAACAGTGAATATGTGTCAAGGTTATTGCCCCTCCCCACCAGCTGCATGTTGTTAATGCATTAATCAGTACCAGCAGATTGTCTTGTGTATTTGTGCCGGAGTGATGGAAGAAGACAAAAACAGGGCCAGAAAACAGGTCAGACCCCAAGAGAGAGACATACAGCCGAGGCATCATCACGCTGCATCAGGTTCAGTCAGAAAAACAAGAGCCATTAGGTACAGCGAGTGGAAGAATGTCCCATCCCTCCGACCATACAATGTTGTCTAAAGTGGGATTTTATACAGCAGCTAATTGAATGGTTCCCAACTAAAGCTTAAAAGGTAAATTACAGAAGTTTCAATGGTTCAAAAAAAAATATTTTATAACCCAGACATGCATCAGCAAAAGCCTCATGAGCAGAATGAGCCGCTAATATAGAGCCCTCAGCTCAGCCCCGTCAACACTGGAGAGTCTGCAGCAAATACCCCTAGACAGCTCAATCACAAACAAACTTTCATCAACTATAGCTGAATTGAAAGCCACTCAGCTATTTATTTTGTCTTTCAGTTTGAAGGTTTGACACTACATTGTGTTTGTGGTAGTTTTAATGTTTTCAGTTCATTCTGCACCTCTGTTTTGTTATTTGGACTTGAGTTTGACATTTTATGCTTTCAGCACATTTTTAATCAGAATGAAGCATCTGGACTCAGTTTTCAAGGTAAAGACATTTTGTCTCTATTCCAAGAGACATTGTCAATTCTGAGTTCAACTGTAAGAGAGCTGAGCTTATATCTCTAGAGGGAGGTGTTTCCCCTGAAACCAAACCTGATGGACCAGGCTGTTCTGGTCTCATTGTCATTGGTCATGAAAGTGAAGTGTGACTCCTGATGTGGGAGTCGTTAAGGCTCAGAAGAGTCGTTAGTAACACTGTTCTATTCACGTGCTGTGTCTGTTGTTCTAGAGTGAAGCTCTTTAGATTTAGGTTTCAGAACACTGTTGTAAATATTAGGGAACATCAAACTGAGGCCACCTCCTCTGTTCAACGAAGGCTTTTTCACCCCTCTCTCGAACCATCTGGCCTCTCTGATTTGGACATGGCTGTCCTCAAAGGAATGTCCTTTCTCTTTGAGGTGGAGATGAACTGCAGACTCAGGTCCTCCAGGATTGGCTCTTCTGTGCTGATACATCCTCTTGTGAAGCTGTTGTTTTCTTTCTCCAACATAACTGTCACTGCACTCTTCACTGAACTGTATAAACTACATTACTCTGTTTGTGGGGGTCTTGTCTTTAGGATTGACCAGTTTTTGATACAGAGTATTCCCTGGTTTAAAGTGGAATGTTGTGTTTGTAAAAATTCTTTTAAGATTTTCAGATAAACCGGACACATAAGGGATAACTACACCCTTCCTTTTTGTCTCTGGTTCCTGTCTGTTTGGTGTCTGTGTCCTCTTGGTTTTGTTGGAAGTCCATCTGGGGTATCCACAGTCTCTTGGGGCTTTACAGATGTGCTGTTCTTCCTTACGTTTACCTTCTGAGGTTGTGGGCACCTCTTGTGCTCTGTGCTGAAGAGTCCCGATGACTCCCAGCTTGTGCTGCAGAGGGTGGTGGAAATCAAACAGCAAATATTGATCTGTGTGTGTTGGCTTTCTATAAACTTCTACTTGGAGAGTCCTGTCCTGTTTGATTTTGTTAGTAAGTCCTGTGAGTTGATGATATGGTGCTGTGAGTGGCCTACCAATGGAGCCAAAATGGTGGCCAGGTGTTTGGCTATATTGTAGGTGGCTGAATCTATGTTGCTAACTATGGGTCGTAGTGGAATTCCTTTTTTGTGTATTTCAGGTAAGCCGTAAATACATGGAGTAATGTTATCAGGATACAGCCTGTAGTACAGAAAAAAAATTTTACTTAAACTTTTTTTCAAGATGTCCTGGATGACCGAGAACCTTCACAGACATTTTAATTGGAATGAATTCTTTCCTGGATACAAAAATAAACTATTTGTTTTAAAAATTTCTGTCCTCTTGCCTAATAAGCAAAGTCAAAACTGCAAAATATGGTTTAAAAAAACTATTTTTAACAATTATAATATTTAATCACACTGAATCACGTATTTTTTTATTTGTTATAAAATAAAAAAGTATGTGGTTAATTGTGGTTAACATCTGGAAGAAGCTAAAATGGTCTTGTGTTTTCGACCATGTAGACTAAACAAACATGTGACAGTGTTGACACTGCGTTCCCTGAGGGCTCAGACCTGCAGAGTCCAGCAGCTGCTCCTAGTCTCACCGCACACAGCCCGGTGTCATTGACAAACAATACACACAGAGTGACGACATGTAGCGCTAACCCCTAAACATCCTGCCTCAGAGCTGACAGAGCAGGACGGATCAATACACACTGAGGTCCGCTCCCAGAAAGACCGGGCCTGGAGCCAGTCAGACGCTCGCAGTGTCTCCTGTCACAACAAACTGTTTGACCCCAACTACAGTCTGATGATATTCATACACTAAACAGCTCACACGTAACTGATTAATTGAATTGAATGTTTTTTTATATTTTTTTATTTTTCTCATATTTATGAGATTTGCCCATCTAATTTAAATATTGAAGTAACTGCACCCATTACTATACACTGTAGAAATATAGTTTGTTGAATCTACTACATTTACACATGATGGGAGTAAGTGCATTGACAGCAGAGCTGTATAAACACAGTAGGCCATGTGTGGGATGTTGTATGTGAGGCATAAGATTAGTTGTAGATAATTAAGTATTTTAAGTCAAACTTACATGTATTATTTAAATAGAATAAATGCAAAAAATACATATACAATTTTTTTATGTAAAATGAATGTAAAATTGTCACTAATACTGGCCAAGCTGCCACTTCTGATCTAATGCCCGGGGTTGTGGTGCCACAGCAAACTCTTGATAATTCAAACATTATTGCTATATTCAACTAAGTTCAACTGAGCAGTACCTCACCCGCCTAACCTGACATTATCAGAAGTGGGAAAAGAAACACAGTAATAAAAATGCATGTAATATTTCTCCACTAATTTGTGCCAATAATGTTCAATCATTCTATTGTCAAAAAGCGCACTAAAGAGAAACCTCTAAGTGCGCTGTTCCTTATGATTTAGCCTGAGCTCTAGCATTAGGCCTAACGTTACCTCTCTGTCACCAGTAAATTTGTCTAAGATACTTTTATCAAGTTATCTGGCTTTTTATAGTCTAAATAATTTATTTCATGTTTGTGTGTAACTTATTTAAGGGGAGCAAATGGTACCTTTCCCCAAAGGTACTTACTACTCAGTTTTTGGGGGTATGCAGCAACAAGTTGTGCAAAGTCCAAAGCGCAAGCACTCAGACAAAGATGACTGACAGCACCAACATGAGAGCACTCAATTGCAGGGACTGAGTGGGCTTATTTTCAGCTCGGGGAAATTTATGTCTTAGACCAGCCCTAATTGAATCTTTTACTGAAAATATTTATTTTAAACAGTTTCATGCATAAAATAACAAAAGGTAAGATACCTATAAAGAAATAAGTAAAAGCATGCTTTTTATAAATTTTGTAGCTGTAATTCTGTGACATAAATTACAATCATCATTTACATTTACTTTAAATTTATAGACCGTAATAAAGTACTATATATAATGTAATAAAGTAAAAAAAATCTTACAGATACAGTAAAAACCCAAAAACAATAGAGCACTACAATTTTAAGGTCAAAGATGTAGAGGCTGAGGAGCTCGTTAGCCAAGTGGTAAAGTCACCAAATTGTTGACAATTTTGGGTGTTTAGTCAGTCTTCTTTTCAACTTTTCTCTTCTTAACTTGGGCACCTGATAACTTTTTTGCCTTCTCCATCCTGCCGCAAACAAATGCCCCACTACGTCCATCATGAGCAACAGGCTGGCGCTGGTGAAAACACTGTGGAAATGAGAGGGCCTCCATCAGCAACACCACTGGCCTGGTCATAACATCTGCTGCCAGGGGCCAGGCTTTAAATTTCTTAAAGCAGAACTAAGCTCCCCCTACAGCTTTGTTCAGTGAATCAGTCGTAAATACTCCTTCGCAGCTCTGAACGTTTGCCATCTTCGGATAAAGGTTTTCTCTGTCTTTTTGGTGGTTCTACCTTGACTGATGATGAAAAAAAGTGTATGCTGTATTAGTATGATCTTAGTGAATGCGCCAATTTGCTTTGAGGGAGTTTGGTCACATTTTTTGATTTGCATTATTGTGTAATTTTTGCATACTCATGGTAGCGTTGTACCATTTTCTACCACAAGTGCCCTTGTGAAACAAACATATGTGCTCTGTCAGACCTGCAGATGCAACCAAGGAGAAGAACAACTGATCCCGTGTCACATGAGAGTTCTTTTCCTGTAATATTGTTGTTAATTATAATTGATGTGTCAAAAACGCACAATTACGAATGTTTTAACTTTGACGGTCGAATTGCTTTGTCTTTAGCTTTAGCTTTAGCGCATTTGGTACGCAAGCATTAGTGATCCACATTTATTTTTATATTTGCTGGCTCCTTCTGATTTCGCTCCAGTCTTTGTGATGTTGTGTTTATTGTTGTAATATATTTAGTGTATCAAAAGTATCATATTTGTATTATCTAAAATATATTGTTCGTATTGTTATCTCTTCCTGTTTCCAGTGAATATTTCTAATGTATTTAATTAGCTTAATGCTAAAAAAAATAGAAGAAGGGAAATATGTTTATTTTGTATTGTATATTTGATTTTGGAACCTAATGATAGAGAAATGATTCATGCATTGGATTTACTATTGTGACAATTAATTATAATTATTATTAATATTAATATTAATATTAATATTAATATTAATATTAATATTATTACTTCAAACACACTACAACTCAATTTAGGACTTAAATGGTAAAAATGTTTTTTAGTTCTGCTTTAAATATTATAAGCAGCATATTTAGAGCATAGTCATGAGTCACAAGATGGAAAGTGCTTATACTGGGAGCTCCGTTGTTTTTACTGGGGGACTTCAAAGCTTACGTGGGAAACAACAGTGAAACCTAAAATGGTGTGATTGGGAGGAACGCCTCCCTGATCTGAACCCGAGCAGTGTTCTGTTATTGGACTTTAGTGCCAGTCACAGTTTGTCCATAACGAACACCATGTTTAAGCATAAGTGTGTCCATCAGTGCACGTGGCACCAGGACACCCTAGGCTGGAAGTCAATGATCAACTTTGTGGTCGTTTCACTGACCTCCGGCCGTATGTCTTGGACATCCACGTAAAGAGAGGGGCGGAGCAGTACAATGATCACCACCTGGTGGTGAGTTGGATCGAATGGCAGGGGAGGCTGTGCAGACTCGGCAGACCCAAACGTATTGTTAGGGTCTGTTGGGAACCTGTCACACCTGTCACAAGAGATCTTCAACTCCCATATATCTTCTCAATCCCAAAGACATGTCTTCCACTGAGGAAGCAGAGGCCAAGGGTTCGGAGAAGGACTCCTCCATCACCCAAGCTGTGACTGAGGTAGTAAAGAAACTTCTCAGTGGCATGGCACCAGGGGTGAATGAGCTACGCCCTGAGAACCTCAAGTCTAGATTTGTGGGGCTGTCTTGGCTGCAAAAGCGTGGGGGTCAGGGACAGTACCTCTGGACTGGCAGATCAGGGTGGTTAGCCCTCTTTTGGAGGGTGTGTTCCAACAGGAAGATCACACACCTCAGCCTCCCCGTGAAAGTCTATGCCAGGGTACCAGGTAGGAGTATGTGTCCGATAGTTGAACCTCAGATTCAGGAGGAACAAGTTTTTTGTCCCGGTCGTGGAACACTGGATCAGCTCTATACCCTCTCCAGGGTGCTGGAGGGTGCATCGGACTTTGACAAACAAGTCCACATGTGTTTTGTGGATCTGGAGAAGGCATTTGACCGTGTCCCTTGCGGCAACCTGTGGGGGGTGCTCCAGGAGTATGGGATCCGGCGCCCTCTGTTAAGGGTTGTCCGGTCCCTATACAACCGGAACAGGAGCTTGTTTTCCATTGTCAGACCTGTTACCGGTGCATGTTGGACTCCGGCAGGGCTGGCCTTTGTCACTGGTACTGTTCATTATCTTTATGGATAGGCTTTCAAAAGCTTCCATTGCCTCCTCTCATCTATTCCTGCTTTAACTCAATGGCAAAATCAAACAAAAGCAGAATGTGCATGAGGCAGGCTGTAAACATACACAATGCAGGGGCCTAGGGCCGAGCGCTGGACTTAGTGGCTCTGTGGTTTTTGCTGGTGTGTGGCTCCATGCGTTTGAAATGCTTCCTGCTTCACGTCTCAAGAGACCGATCTATATTTAGAGGCCCTTTCTTTCAGCGCTCTCCTCTGACACGACTCAGCTGATGCTCGCCTGTCACCACTCTCTTCTCTTTCCAGTGCCTTCAAAGTTAAATGAAGAAACCAAAATAAATACTTCTGACAAACTCCACCTACCTGGAATAAATATAGCACCTTGAAAGTGCTTGACTAGACAATCCCAAACAAGTCATGAGGAATGACATAACAAAAATACAACAAGACTTAAACCGTACATATGTTGTAGCAAACAGAGCATGACAAAAATATAATAATGATTCCACACATATATATATACCTATACTGTGTGATGGCATTGTTTTTTTAGCACGACTCAGCTGATGCTGAGTGGAAACACAAGCCTCTTTAGGGAAAACTGAACCAAATTGTTCCATAATAGCTCGGGCTGTATGTTGGCTCAGTGTCTAGTTTCCATGGCAGTTCTGTCATCAGGGTCATTGACAGCTTTCATTGTGGGCTGTATGCTGCCATGTGTAGGTGTCACACCCCACCCGACAAAAGCACCCATCTGCTGCTCACAATGACACCACTGTTACAGCACAGAACTCACCCACATGGTTCATGTTGTTCATATCACAGCTAACCTCTCTGGGGCAAATAAAGGCGCTTAGAGACTACGGCCGCATGAAAAACAAGAAAACAGTCTTTGTCATGTCAGTATCGTCAAATAATCCTACAGTAATGATTAGTGAACAGCGTGTATGTCAAAAGAAGCCCCACTCATGACAGAACTGGTCCAACAGGTCTTTGATTATTTACTCTCCACACAATAATACACTTTCAAACAATTTATTTATATTTCATGTCTGTGCCTCTCCCTGTGTCTACTTTGTGGTCTACTCCTAAAATATCTCAGGACCATTTACTAAAATGTGCCTATTCATTAGCCTTAACTCGAGGTTTCAGTCAGTTAGTGGCAGAAGTGTTTTGGGCTCTCCAAGTGTGATGCCATACCTTAATTGGCGATCAGGGGGTGAAATATGAAAAATGACAACTGCAGGAGTGGGAGAACTACAAATTACTGTTTTAATTACAAATTACCAAGATTGCGCCAATGTGAAAATTTGAAAGCGAAAATGAGAACCGATATTAATAATATTGGCCAACAGAAAGCAATGTGTTACTTTTCAACCTTTTTTGTTTAGATTAAATCTGATTTGTGGTACTTTACAGCCCTGCATTATTGCATTACACAGAAAATAATGAATGTTAATAGATTTGCAAATACTTTGGGTCTGTGTGTGCTGCTTCAAACAGCTATGCTCAAGTTATTGCAACAGACAGTCATGACACATTTTGCCAAAGCCAAACACACTTTCCACTGGGTGTAAGCTGAATCTGATCATTTGAACAGAATATTGTATTGGATGCTTTGGTGCAACTGAATTTATATAGCAACATGTAATATTTATGTGGTAAAATTATTATATTTTATGTGTTGAGTGTTGTATGAGTGAATCCCTTGTGGTGAGCTCTAAACAGCTAGTGGGTGTATGTACCATGTGACCCATCTGAGATTATCTGACAGACTTATAACATTACACTGAGTGACGTCTGTGCCCAGCAGACAGGAAGCCACTGGAGCACTTTATGTAAGAGGACGAGCAGAGAGGAGTGTGGACAATGAAACAGGACTCACAAGTCAAACAGAAAAGACTACATGATGAGTGGATGGCCTCATTGATGCTGTGCGGTGGCTTTAAAGAACTTCTATTTTTTTTTTTTACGGCACTAGTTGTTGTAGTGTTTTTGACATCACATCTATTAATAGGCAAATTGAGGTGAGTCTGTAAACAGTACTTCAGGAAGTTAAAAGCACATGAGCACAACAATGTCACAAACTATGTTAAATAAAATGTGTTGCAGCAGTGCAGTAACTAAAATAGTTCTTATTATGTACAGGACAACAAATAACATGTAACAAAATCTGCCACCTGCTGTACTGCAGTGTGCAAGTGTGGTCCTCTGTGTCACAAAACAAAATCCAAGTTTAAAAACCAGGCATGACTGACGTGGGTTACACGGGTTGTTCGGACACACAGGTGGATCAGGACAATGTGTGGTCTCCCTTGTCCACATTTGAATCTAATGTCCTCTAATGTCTCCTAAATATGACATGTAAATCAGTGGAAGAGGCTTTACTCACTGTGTTTGGTGTAACAATTCAGCCATACTGGACAGACCTTGAGGAGAATATTTGGAGTGACTTTCGATCTGGATTCTGTGTCCCTGACTCTGGGCTGTAGGGACATTAATGTTGGTTCTAGACTCTTGCAGACGGTTTGACATCCTTATGTATACTGCACAAAAGAAAACTGTCCTGTCTTGGATCAGGGGTAGACCCCCACCCACAAAAACGAACTGGCATAAACTTGTCCTAGAACTTTTTCCCCTGGAATATTTTACCTGCCTGTTGCTTTTCCATAAAAAGACAGTGATTAATATTAATATTATTATTAATACTAATATTACATTTAATTTATATAGACACTGCTGTTGTCTCTGTGCTGAGCAGCGCTGTGTTGGGTTTGCTTGTTCATTTGTTCTCTGTGTTCTTTTCATTTGTGTTGATGTACTTACTGATATATGCCAGCTGAGAATAGGTCATTGTTTGAAAATAATTTCACTGAGAATAATAATTTGATAGTTGTAGTAAGTACATACATACAGGTACATCTCAAAAACTTTGAATATCTACAGATATATACATACATTATGTCACTCATTTTAGAAAGTGAAACCCATATATTATTCATTACACAGAAAGTGAAATATTTCAAGTCTTTATTTCTTAAAATTTTAATGATTATGGCTCACAGATAATGACAACCCAAAATTTAGTGTCTCAGTACTTGTAATATTTTGAAAAAGTTTAATATTGCAAAGTCATGCCTTAATCAGCTAATTACCTCAAAACACCTGCACCTTTAAATGGTCTCTCAGTCTGGGTCAGTAGGCTACACAATCATGGGGAAGACTGCTGACTTGACAGATGTCCAGAAGACACTCATGGACACCATCCACAAGGAGGGTAAGCCACTAAAGTTCATTGTAAAAGAAACTGGTTGTTCACAGAGTGCTGTATCCAAGCCTGGGCTATGGAGAAAAAGAACTGGACTGTTGCACATTGGTCCAAAGTTCTCTTTTCAGATAAGTTAATTTTGCAGTTCATTTGGAAATCAAGGTCCCAGAGTTTGGAGGAAGAGAGGAGAGGAAACCATGAAGTCCAGTGTGAAGTTTCCACAGTCAAAGATGATTTGGTCTGCCATGTCATCTGCTGGTGTTGGTCCAATGTGTTTTCTGAGGTCCACAGTAAATGCGGCCATCTACCAGGAAATTTTAGAGCACTTAATGCTTCATTCTGCTGACAAGCTTTATGGAGATGCTTATTTAATTTTCCAGCAAAACCTGGCACCTGCCTACACTTCCAAAGGTACCAAAAGCTGGTTCAATGACCATGTGCTTGATTGGCCAGCAAACTTGCCTTCCATGACACCTGAGCAGTGCCACAGGCTGATTTCCTCCATGAATTAATCTTGTGTATTTAAATTTTCCGAAACACTTGGTTTTTCATTATCTGTAAGCCATAATCATCAAAATTTCAAGAAATAAAAGCTTGACATTTTTAACTCTGTAATTAATTTATATAATATATGGGTGGGAAATGGTTGAAAACAAAATCAGATGTACCTGTCTGTACCTGTTTTACAATTTGTAATACATTGTAAACATGTATTAGTATAAACCCATGACTAGCTAATAGCATGGACTTCTGGCTAATGGGGATCTATGTAAATAAACCAAAATCCAGAGCACACATGAATGCAACATGAAATGAAGGCAACTGTAACCTTTTGATCTACACAAAAAACTCCAGTCTGTCTGCATATATCTGATACATGCATGTGCAGACTACACTGAGAACAGCACCTGTCATATCTATATCAGAAAGCACAACACCTTCAGGATGAGCACTGCTTTGACATTTACAGAAATAATATGTGCACGCAGACACGCATTCACCGAACAAGACGTGTTTGTGACTAAAAACACTCCTCAAAGGTCACGCGGCTCCGTTTGCTTTCTGCTAAATGTCTCAGTCCGATGTAACCTGCCGAGGCTGACATTTACACAGCGTCTGGTGGACTACAGGAGGCCTATCAAAGAGGATTGTGGGAGGCTCGTTTGATGATTACACATTTTATACCACATGCCATTTTATACAATATATTGTAAAAATATGAGACAATGAATCCAGTACAAATTATCTTAAAATCCATTCTTTCTGATAGATAAGAACTAGAATGAACCTCAGTCCAGGGGCGTACAGTTCAGACAGAGAATAGAGCTTGAGGCTTAAACTGTCTTGCTTACATCCTATAATATCAAGTGTAAGTGTGATTTGGGCTTAGGCTTTGTTGTATGGTTTTAAAAGGGCTTTTTGATACATAATTTATATAAAAACAAAAAAAATGTAAAATGATATAGTCTACAAAATTTTGTTACAATGTATGTTTGATAATATTATAAAACTGTGTTCATTTTGGGACTGAGGAGTGCTTCATGTTGTTCTTGGAAGTTGTTTTTTATTTGTTTATTTAAGAAAACTTTAGTGAATGCCAAAAATCTTCTTAGGTAGAAATTTCTTTCTAAAAGGCTTCATGAATGAGGACAGTCTTCTTACTCCATACATATGACCCTCTATATAATGTGAGTCCTCTGTCTATATTGGACAGTTAGGATATGTTCACTAGCTGCTAGGTAGCTTTAGCAAAGTGAAACTAAACAACAAGTCTAACTCTTATGCTGCAAGCTCTAAAGAAAATAAGAAAAGCTTTCTTTAGCTGGATAAGACATTGAGAGAAAAGGCTGTATTCACTGGTGAAATAGATGTCAATAGGAAAACAAAGCAACAGACTTCATCTGTCTTCTGTGGGTCTGGTAAGTACTGGGGCTATTAAACTTTTAGTCTGTATCTGCAGCTATACTTCTTTACAGAGAAACTACATCTTTAACAGCCATTAGTGCTGAACGGGACAAATATTTTACAAGCCTCAGAGCTTGTGCTATGTTTTTAGGTGGTATTAAAACTAACTGGTGGGAAACATATTCTATCAGACACTTCAGCCCAACTCTAAAAATGAAACAAATTTTAAAATAAAGCAATAATAATAATAAAACACATCTAGTCTGAATGAATGACAATGCTTAATAGTTTTGCACTGACAAGACAAATTGGCCAACTACCTGTTTCCTGGGCCAGGTATGAACTGGGATATAACAGAGCTCTTTCACAGACCTGTGTTCAGAGGATGTTCTGGGATCAGCTGGACAACATCTAACAGAAACTATTTTTAGAACCAGTCTGAGAGTCTGGAGACAGCTCAACACTGATGGAAGGACCAGTTTTCATTCAGTCCAGAGAGAAGCAGTAGCCGCAGTGGGAATTCAGACAACTACTCTGACAGAGTGTAGAAACAACACATGGAGTAGCATTATAATCAAGTCTTCATATTACACATGGTGCATGGATCTACAGTGTACTTCAGTGCAGCTGTAACTCCCATATCATTCTGTCCAGGCCACAGTATTATGTCCAAGCCCCATCCAAGAAACAGTGAAGAACAATGCAGAACTCATCCAAAGTTTGTTGAATATGTAAAATGAGTAAATTTACATCATATTTACAAGCATTTACAGGCTGTGATTTCCACATGACCCTTAAGACAGGTCAGCTGTGTGCTGATGAGAACCACGGACAGCTCCACAACGGGGACTACACAAAATGAATACAGCAGTCAACGAGTATAGATCTGATAACAAAACGTGTTTGAGTGACCTTCCCTGTCATGTCGGATGAGGACATGTGTTTAGTGTCAGCTGTATTGAGTGTGAGAGTGCATATATTGATGTTCCTATGTAACAGAGCCCTCCCAAGAGCTGTTTGACACTGCTGTTTTTTGCATACAGAACAAAAACTAATTATTTCAGCTCACATGACAATTTGGAACCTCGAATCAGAATAATTTGGAAAAGCTTTATCGGGCACACTACTTGAGAGATAAAACAGCTCAAGCCACATTAGTTATGTTTCTAATAACCTGTTATGCAAATGAAACAAACATTTGTAACATGCAACTGTATACTGCAGGAGTAAACAGTAGAAGATTTGAACTCTAAACAGTCATAACAGTTTTAGGGACCCACTTGTTTATGTCACATGTTCTCCTCGTGTTCTTTGTAGAATAGGCAATGTCAGACATTGATTAATTGAATTGATTCATGAAATAAAGGCCATACAACACAGACACTATCTTTAAGAATTATAGATAGACTTGAGGCTTTGGAAAAAAGTGCAGTCTTACTTACAAACAATAGGACAGGCCACATGCAACATGTTTTGTTTTTTAATTTCACTCTTTGTGTACATGGCGTCTATTCAGTTATTATTTTATTTACTAACCTGTATTCAACCAGGTAGACTGAATTGAATGAGAACCAATTCTTATTTGTTCCACAAAATTACTTCCACAAAAGCCTTCAGGCTCATTTCTAAATGGATAGAAACAAGTGTTTTAAAGAACACTATTATCCTGTAAACAGGCTCTCAGAAGGAAAGGCAAATAACCCATTCTCAACCAGGATCTAAATATATAGCTACATCCACTGTTTTCTTTACATACCATTATCCTGTTGCATAAACGTTACTATCTTCTTATTATTATCAGAAGACAGTTACACTTTTGGACAAAATCAAACAAACAAAAGCTCACACTCGTCCATGAGCTGCTCCACCAGCTATTGTTGACTTCTGCTGTTCATTAAGCAGCGCCCTCTGTTGGTTTGGTACATCTGTGCAAAGTGGGCTATCAGCCAATTCAAGAGAGTCTCCAGAACCAATGCCCGGTGTTAGAAACAGGACCTGTATGGAGCCTGGCTGCTCGGAAAATGGCAAAAGGGAGTTTCCCAGAATGCATCAGGTCATGAGTTTGAAAAATCATGAGGTCCAACAAAGAGATTTAGGGTAGACAATAAAGATAGATAAAAGCTCATAGAAAACAGATTCAAGGGCAAGAATAGATCATATGCCAGTTGTGAGCTGGTTTGGAGTAGCCTCTGTTCAGACATAACTCCACTGCTGCATACGGTCATGGTGCAGGCGGCTGGTGTGGAGCAGCAGCTGGGGTCGGGGGGGGTGGAGTAGTGTGGATGTTGAGGTTAAGCTGTTATTAGTCTACATCTCAAACCAACCTCAGTTCAATCCTGTAAAACCGACTGGAACCAGAGCAAATCCACAAACAATGGAAATATCCTCCAGTCTCTCCACTTCCCAATCCAGCATCACACCTCCACCCCCCCGACCTGCACCCCCGGCAAACAGGCAGACACTCAACATCTGTGCAACATAATCCATGTCTTATTCTCTTATTAATGCCTTTGTCTGAACTGTGGATGATATTATTCATACAGACTTCTTAGAGGGTATGTTCAAAATGTCAGACAATGCAGAAGTGACTGTGGTTACACCCACCGAATGGAAAAGAGCCTGTTGAGAGGCAGCCTTGTTTTACAAACGGTGAACCACTAAAGTCCACAAAAAAGAAGAATCTGTTCCCACTAATTGTAATTATTTCAAAGCTGCTGAACATTGGGTAGACTGTACAAGGTCTACTGATCAAAGAGTATCATGTGACAGGAAATCCTGACTCTTTCTTGGGTGGAAAAGAGAAAGCACAAAACAGAATTTTTTTCTAAGAAAGCTTGTTCTTTTGATAAACTGTCAAACTGTGCAAAATAAAATGCATGCATCTTTTTTTTTTTTTTTTTCTTTTACTAAATTTGTAAAAAACTGAATTTGTGAAACAAGAGTGAGAAGGTCAAATGTAGATGCGACCTATCAAGTCCCATTTCCAGTGAGTGCTACAGTATGGGCTGGGTCAGTATGACAAATTTTGGTTCAGGTGTTCCGCATTTTGGTAAAGGTAAAAGTGCTGAGTTTAAAAAGTTTAAGGCATTCAAGTCAATCAAATCATTCAGTTCCGCCTGTTGACAATAAAAGAGTAGAAGAAGACAGTTACAGGTTTACTTCAGTTTTTTAACTTGCTGCTCCAGTTTCCAACATTAAATATACTCATTATTTATTACGATTGTATTGTCAGTAATAGCGTAGTGCTCCAATAGCCTCAGACCTCACCATGAGGGAACGTTTATTTACATGTTCCCATTGATAAATTCCAACACTGTCACGTCTAAAAGCTCCTCTTAATAAAGAATACTTCCATACTACTTGATGGAAACAATAAGGCTATAGTATCCATCTGATATTTATAGAGTACATTGATAGAGCATTACAGACATCCTCTCTTTTCTCAGCTCAGATCTCACAAAGCGCTGCCCCCGCCCCCCACTCCTTGCTCTGAACAGATCAAAGTATGGCTGGAGGAAAAGTCTATCAGCAGTGGGGCTTTTCTCTTTTTAATACCACCCTCAAAGCCCACCACCTAAACAGCCGCCAGACAAACCCCACCATCAAACTGTAACGGCTAGACTTCGACTTAGTGGATTTTATTTTACTGTTAGTGCAGAAATGATGAAAAACGTTAGGACTTCTTTAATGAACCAGTGAAAAAGTACCTACATTTTTATAGTGATGGTTAATTTTGTCATTACATTAAAAAAGATATGAAATTATCATTTTGTCTCTCGTCTTTATTCCTGCCTCTGGTGTGTTAATATCAAATACATGTGTACTACTTGAGTTATAGAGCAGCAGCTGCAGGAGCGCTTCATAAGAAATTATGTATGACTTATTTATTACTGCTGCAGGACGCTGGGCTCAAAGGGACACAACTGAGGAAGAGTCGGAAAAAACAGTGTAGTAATTGTGTTCAACATCTTTGCAATTGTATTTCTAACTATTGCAATGGTTTTAGAAGGTTATACATAATTATATCATTCATGTCTGTATATTTAACTGTTGAATGTGTTGTCATTGTATTTGTCTTATGTGGCACTTGATAACAGCATCAACTAACCGTCCGCTGGGACATCAAACGTTTACTCAAAAGACAAAAGACCTGTACAGAATAATCACTGATCTAAACTGACAAACATAAATATGATAATCTATAATAAAAAATATTTTCATGATGTTTGTTCAATACTGTACTTACAAAAGAGGACGACTGGGTAACAGTCATGTATTCATTTAACAGATTGGATCTCACTTTCCTGCTGCATATGCAAAACAGTTTCTGAAACAGACCTTGTTTTCTTCTAAACAAAAATATGTTTGTGGAGGTTTTCAATCATCCAGAACCTTCTAAAGAAAAGTATTGCAAAGTATAGTTTTTAGTTGGATTAACTTTTGTACTTTCAAAAACTTCTTTCTTCCTATTGCAGTAGAACAGGTGTGAGCTAACCTTTAACACAGGTCCAACTCCAACGCACTGTGATAAGGTTGTGCGAGGTGTTGACTGGTTATTTGTTTCTCTTTATGGCAGGGGTTCCCAAACTTTTTCACACCAACGACCACTTTGTCATAAAAAGAAAAATTCCCGGACCACTTAACAAGCCAGCTTCCCACTCCCACCATACAACATAAACCCATTTTTAACAGCCTATATTACTATATTATTATTTTTTGTATATTACAAATTAATTTGTAATAAATATTAGCTATAATTTAATCTCATAGTGGGGGCTAGATTGATCCTGCTGTGCTACTTGTTTTCAAACCAACCAGTGTGGAAAACCCAGCTTCACAGTTGTAGGTGGTTGAAACCAGCATTAACACTTGGAAAGCAGACTCAGCCTGTTAAGGATGTTCAGATTGGACAAGGACCCAGAAGTCTGTCAAGCATTTTTCTCTAAACACCATCCTGAGTGTCCAATCTGATGCAGTGTCCACAAGACTGTCAACCTTCCGTGCTGATAGTTTGGAACTGACATGCTCAATGTAATCTTTGTCTCCAAATGGATTTCTGATCCACATCTAATTCTGGAAAGTATCTGTGCGTGTGAAGGACTTGCAAATGTCTGTTGAAGGCTGCATGGGCGCTGCCATCCAGGACCTCTTCAGCTGCAAGGAGAAAATCTAGTAGAGTTGGGAAACAGTCCAATTCCTGACGATCAAGACACGCATACCACAATTCCATTTTGATCCTAGGGGCTTTAACTTTGTCCTGCAGAGTAAAGACTGTGACAGCTTTTCCTTACAGTGCTAAATTCAACGTACTTAAGAGTGTTGAACACATCAGCAAGGTAGACTAACTTTGCGAGCCATTGAATGCCTGCATTTTGTCATAAAGTTCAGTTTGATGCAGAAATTGAGTTGACTATTTTATCGGGCTCGTCCAAAACCTTTTTAAGAAAGGGTGGCATTTTTTTCACTGCCAATTGCTCTCTATGGGTACAGCAGTGCGTACCAGAGTGGTCCACAGAGTGGACACACGTGTAAACAGGCCCCTGTGTTTGACTGTCACCACTGTTGCACCGTCAGTGCAAATGCCAACACATCTCTTTCAATCCATGTTATTCGGCACAATAAAGTTGTTAAGCAACTCAACTCACACCTGTCCTGTGGTGTTGATTAGTAAGGAAGACACAAAAGAAAATAATTGTGCACAGCATCAGCATTTATATGTACTGAACAAAACAGAAAAGAATAGCTTCATTGCTGATAACCGAGGACTCTGGCATAGACGTGTCATCAGCTGATCTTGTAAATTTGCAGCCATAGATGTTATTCGCCGCTGGACGGTGTCATTGGACAGAGGTACTTTGTTCTCACTTGCTTTCTCCCCCAGTATTATGTTGGTCATAACCTTTGCAGCTGGTTTAACTAAGGTCTCGCCTATTGAGCGAGGTTTGCCAGATTTTGCAATCAGTAGAGAGACTGCCCCAGGCATAAAACAATGTGTGGCTTCCTTACTCATGTGTCACTCAAGCTCTAAAAAAATGCTTTTGAGATGCATTATTTGTGTTTTGACTCAAATTGCCGCTTGAGTTAGGCAGGTTTCATTGCACCATTAGCCAGTGTCATAGCACAGAACACAATGAGGTTTTGAATCCTCAGCATCTCCAGTCTAGAAAAATCTAAATTGTATATACCTTTCTCACAGTGTGCTCCTGCGGCAAACTGTTATGGGACTCGATGCTAATAGAAAGTCTTGTCGTTAGCACCTTGTTGCTAATATTGGTCATAGTTTCTCTAGCTTTTCTCTTCAGCCACCGATCCATTGTGGTTTTTTACAACTCTTCAAGTCACTCTTAGCTTCTGATTACTTAGCAATTCGACTTCATTTTCACCACAAGTCACAAGAGGTCTTTGATACATATTTGCTACATTTGATTTGCTTTGAATTTAGAAAACAATTATCTGTACTCTGGAACTTTACTTTGGAAGTCAGATTAGTTTAATTTGAGATACACTGATATAAATTTGACTCTTTTATAACATCCTCTCACGTGCCACTGAGTACAAACTAGGTTATAGCGTAAACGCATGACTAGTTGCAGTACTTGTCCAGGAGGTGATAGCGGGCGACTGCATTTGTCTCACGAGAGTACTTAAAAAAAATAAAAATAAAAACCTTTAGGTTAAATGCATTTTAAAATCTGAGTTTAAATGAACAAAAGTTGATTGCACATTTTTCTTTAGAGTCAAATGTAGACTGTGTGAAAATCCACTATTGAGTGACATCACCACCTGATCCCAGTGCTCAGTTACTGTCACACGCTGCTCTCTGATTGGCTGTCCCTGTGCCTCCACACTGATAATGAACAATTAGAGCCAATTAGATGACATCATCGTCCTGGATTAGAACCAGCAGGTCTGGGCTCACGTGTGGAGCTGCCGTCGTTTTGCCTTTTGTCTTTATTTTCCTCTTTTTCACTCATATACCCCCCTTCCCTCTCTATGGTGGTGTTATCCCCTCCCCCCCCCAGGCCTTCATTCACTCAGCCTCCCCCATCACTGTGCCCCTCCCCCATCACTCTCTCTTTCAATTTGTGCTCCACTTTGGCCATGAGCGCTGTCTTTGTCTGCCTCAGTGCGTCTGTGTACTGGTCCCACAGCAGACAGACGCTGACAGATTTATGATATTTTCTGCACCGCTCTGCATTCCTATAATTTATTACATCTCAATAAGCAATAACTCACATTTAATCATGGATTTAGCAACTACTGGGAAATACGGCAGCAGTGTGAATTGTGTGATAAAAAATGACAATATAACATTTTTTACTTGAGAAAAACACCCAAATAAAATTATACCGATTATAGAAGTAAGGGTTTATCACTGCATATTTTATTGGCACAAACATCTCATTTATACAAGCATTCATTCGATCAATCAACCACTATATTTATTAGATTGATTGGATGCATTGTTTTAGTCTGTTCTTGTCCTGAAATGTAATAATTCAAGATGGAGCTGGCGTAGGCTAACTTATTATTTGTTTCAGCAGTTGCACTTGTGTATTTCCTGTTGCTATGGTTACATATTGGATCAGGGAGTAAAGGTTCATAAATTGTGTGCTTGGATGGTCTCAGTTTCCGAGTTAGGAAGCCAATTTTCGGTCTTTGTTGTGTTCTGGGCAAATGTATAGTTCAACCACTGCACCCTCCATACAGTGAAGAATCATTTATCATTATTCCATGAGTAGACGTTCACTCTAAAATAACTGACCAATAAGAACTGTAAGTGACATTGTTGTGTGACCAAATAATTAAGAGCAGTTTGACCAGAAGATTGACTCTCAAATACTAAATAACGGTTCATATAGCCCAATATCACATTCTTCTGATACCTTGCAGGCCTACTACTCATAAAAGTTCATTCATTTTACTTAAAAACATATTATAGGCTAACCAGACGGTAGCCCTGCAGGGACATGTTGTTTATGTGAAAAAAAAACAGTGGAAATAGGTCGGATGGTGATTCTTCACACATAAAAAAAACATTACTATACAGAATGAAAACCTGTTTAGTTTATAAATGCTCAAAGCCTTCAGCAGAAATTGTAAATGACATGCCATTAAATAGTACTTTTCTAAATTCTCTCGGGCACACAATGTACTTTATCACACACAATGACAGGATGAGCTGGAGGGGAAGAGGACTGACCCACAGAACTTGCAGGTACTGAACTACCTGCTCTACCTCCTGAGCCACGGAGCCCAGGCTGTGACTTCACTGTGTCCTCTCGGAGACGCTGTGGGAACAGACGGTAATGACACTTACGAATTCGTCCACTGGGTTTTATGGAGCTTGGAATTAATGATCTCTAAGATAGACAGATGAAGAATTTTATAATGTTGTACAACAATTTGTTTTTTAACTGATCTGTTCCTTTTTGTTCAGACTAAAATCTTTTTGGACCATTAAAGAAGATGATGAACTTAATTAATAATAAAAATAAACTCTGGCTTTATTTTAAATCACTTTCTTTTGTGTTTTTGCCCTGTCGCTTTCCAAGTTTTGTTTAACTGAAAAAAAAAACAATACAATATCTTTGATGACCCATTAATGCAACATGAGTATGTCTGATTTAATTTTTTACAAATGCTAATATAGATAGAGATAAATAGACTGTAATAAAGTCTAATTCCATCTCTCAAATTTCCATTCTACCCGGCCACACTTGTCATCAGATGCTGCCAAAGTCTACGTACTGTCCCATATTACATACTGTCTAATGACCTGGTCACAAACAAACATCACACACTCAAACCTTTAGAATCGCTGTACAAACAAGCAATAAAAATACTGTATAAAAATAACAACTCAATATTACCACTGCCCAATAATACAGAAATATTACTAATATTCAAAATAATTAATGGTCTATCTTCCCTTCCACTTAAACATTTTATCAGCATTAGAACCACAGTGCGCCGGGTCTCCAGAGGGGTCTGCATAGTCCCACTGGGGGAAAGTGCCTTTGGCAGGTCCATCTTTGCAGTCACATGACCGGAACTCTATTCCAGTTTTTCTCAGAGATGGGACATCCTATAAAGTATTTCAAATAAAAATAAAAATTAGCGGTTCCACAGTGTCTGTCTGTTGGAGGCCATTGTGTTTTTGAGTTTTTACTATTTTTATTTATTTATTTATTTATTTATTTATTTATTTATTTATTTATTTATTTATTTATTTATTTGACAGGGACAATGCAGTCATACGTACGTAGTTACAAAACTAATATTGCAGATGATGTGATGCATATAGGGAAATCATATTTTCGTCTCTTGTCCCTGGTTGGGCTTTTGTTCTACATTATATTACAATATACACAACTATAAAAATTATTGAAGGTACAATTACATAAATACTTTAGTGCATTTACACAAAATGAAATTGTCATATACACATTCACACTTATCCAAACATCCACTCACCAGAATACTATATTTAAAATTGGGCACTAACATTTACAAATGTTGTGATGTTGTGTGTGAATGTCTGTAACACTTGTCTTACACCTGTCTGTGTCTATGCTTTAATGTCTGTACATACTGTAAATAGTCTTTGACTGTTTATAACCTGTCGTATTTTTAGGGTGACTTTTAAGATCAGTCCTGGGACTACGGATGAAAAATAGCCTCTTCACTTATACTGGTACATTTACAGAAATGTTTATTAAGGCAGAACTGAGTGACATTTTTACCTCCATAAATAGTCCTTACGATGGTTAATTGAGTTGTAGCGGTGTGTTTGAAGCGCGCACTGTCCCCCTCTGGTACATCTAATCCGAAAACAGCACCGACCCGACACAAGTCTCAGGTCATGCTCACATTAACCTGAGAGCGACAAGGTGCTTTACGGTAGTTCAATAAACACATCTCGTTAAGATCTTAACAAAACAGCAAACACTTTATTTCATCATCAGGGAAAAAGACAGAAAACCCTTGTCCAAAGATTGTAGAAAGAGAAAACATCAGTTAGACCGAGAGAGCTCGTTCTCGAGTCAACCTTAGCCAAGCTTTTACAAAATGGTGTCAAACAAAGTGAAGGACTCAAAACCTGTTGTTAAACTTGTAAAATACTTACTTAAAATACTGTCTAACAACTTTATATTCTTCTTCTTTCCATTAGATCTATTGTTATTTAATGTCCTTTGAGATTTTGCTACTGTGATGTGACATTTATTTAGCTTATGGCTCGCAGAGATGCTATGTTTCTACGCTGTGAGGAGTGTTTGTTTCGTTTACAGGCTTTATCTGAAACAACAGTTTCAATATTATTCTAAATGCCTCAAATATTGTTCACATACAGTAGCTACTGCTCAGCGACTGGCTTCACTTTTAGACCCAATGCAAGATTTCACAAGGCCAAGGCTACGCAATTATTATGACAATAAAATGTACAAAAAATTAGACTCCGAAATAATAAAGTGAGAAAGAATAATATTTCAAAAGTGATTTTTTTATATATATAATGTTTTGGTTGACAGTGAATAAAACAATCAAACAATGTATATTTTATGATTTCATAAGACAATTTCTAAAATGACCCACCTCCATCAAGATTTTAATTTCTTGTATTTGTCGTTTCTGTTTGCAAAACTAGTGCAGCTGGTGAGCGTTGTTGTCCAGAGCTGCATTAGGAGTATTTACGACTTCAGTGTGAGTCACTGAAGCTGTAGGGAGAGCTGCGCAAATCACTTAGTTCTGCTTTAATGTACAATGTCATTGTTAAATAAACAAATAAATGTATGTATGTATAAATAATTGAAATATAAATATATTTATATATATATATATATATATATATATATATATATATATATATATATATATATATATATATATATATATATATATATATATATATATATATATATATATATATATATATATATATATATATATATATTGTGTATGATTGTAAAGGGCAGAAGGAGTGGTGCATTAGATTTGGCCATAAATGCTGCAGTGTGTGACACCAGATCATTAAACACTGTCCCTATTTAATAAACATTAGGTAAATAAAACCCATAAAATAAGTCGAGAAGGGTGTAGTCTCATTAAACGCAACTGTTCATCCATGAAATGTATGAGCCTTCGTTCATGAGGTGTGCAGAGGATTATTTTGAGAGTTTCTAACATTGGCAGCTACACTGTTATCGTGTAGAACTAGAGCTCTGTTAACAACGCAATGCCTGATTAAAACACTTACTAATAAAGCCTGAGAGCTGCTGATGCAAATGGAACAGCTGATGATGCATTCACTGACTCATCACAGCTCTTGTGAAAGAAAAAATAAACTCCCAGAGGAGAGTGCGCACACACACAGGCGTATGCAGAGCGTGGTGTTACACCATCTGGCAGGTGCTGTAATAAAGGTCATGACCTGCTCCTCCTAGACCCCAGTCCTAGGCCCGAGGTACAGTGCAGCTTATTAGCATTTTAAATGAATGTGTTTCAACAATAAATCAGCAAAAATAGATGTAAGGCTGTGCATCACAGAATGACCATTACGTGCCTTTAGTTCCAAATTGACTGAGTAAACGAAACAGCGAAACAAGGCAAACTCCCATAAACTGTAAAACTCATTTCCACTGGAGCTCTATGTTACACAGGGGCATAGCAAGCTTTTTAAAAGTGTGTGGGATTTGGTTCATTTGGCTCTGTGTAAAATGTTACTACATGTTTACATTTTTTTATTTGAAGTCATTTGCTTAAACTCATCAACTTTGCCAACAAAGGATGCTTGAAAGATTAGTTACAGTTACAATTTCATAAAAAGGTTAACAAACTGTTTTTTCAACAGTTTACAGAGGGCTGTATCCTAACTGTGAGACTAGTATTGGTCGAGCGGTCGTCCTATGAGCGGTTATATTCCCCCTCTCCCCTGCTCATATTGATGTTGTGTCCTTGAGCAAGACACTTACCTTGCTTCCGGTGTCCGTAGCACCGGTGTATGAATGTGGGTGACTGTAGAGGAGAGTTTGGTGGTGGTTGGGGAATGCTGTGAGCGCTGTGTGTATGGCGCTCCCCTGTCTAACCCAGGTGTAAATGTGATGAACTGAAACATGATGTAAGGTGCTTTGGGTGCCTTATTATTACCTGCTCATACTTTTGTTTGTTTTGTCATTGTTTGTGGTTAGTTTAGTGAAGGTTTATTTTACAGAGAGGTAGTCCAGCCTTATACTTGCCTGGTAAGTATGAGTTTATGTTATACCAGCATATTACAGAGTCCTATGGAACACATTGCTCCGCCTCTGTTTTGAGACAAACCCTCTCAACAGGCTGCAGCTTTAGCCTCTTTACAGGCCTTTGTATGAAATATTCATAGGTAAGGGCAGAGGCCCCTCTCTGAGGTCAGGGCTTAGATCTACGTTTTAAAAGATCTGTAATTAGTGCGGCTGTGTGCAGTGCTTTAGCTCCTCAACAGCGTTATCACAGTCATAACATCACAGTAACCAGGTTTACTCATCACTAGAAAAATAGAAGCAGAGAACCTTGTTGCAAAAGGAAGACAAACACCTGCACATGCTATAATCTGAAGACCACTTTTCAAAACGTGGTTTATTTATGAATATGCTCAAAGTTTATGAGCTCTGTTTCTGACAGATGCCACTTTTCACCCGCCCACAAGAAAGAGACTGAAGCGCTCAGACAATACACATAGACCTAAAACTGCAGCAAGGCTTTTACCTTTGACTTGATCCTAAATGTAGCAGAGACCTTTTAATGTGGGCTTCAGTTTTAACCGGTCTCCTAACCTGCTGCAGGAGACCTCCAGCCGACCACAGCTCAGATGTGCTCTAAAGACTAAAGAAATTGCACCGGCACAATGGTTACACACAAGTGTAGAGGCCCACCTGCAGCAGTAAATATTTACACAGGCCACAGATACTTGTGTAGTGTTGGTTCAGTTTTATGCCATTACAAACGCTGCACAGAACTAGCAAAGAGAAGAGGAAGCAGACACAGAGTGGTCAGAGAAACTGAGCGACTGTATAGGGTGTGGGTGTTGAACCCTCTGACTGGGAAAAGTTTATTTCCTATGGTGACTTGCCTCAAAACCCTGAGGTTGTCTGGGGTTGTTGACTAGACGGAAAGAAATTTGCAAAGCACCCTTAAAGCCATGATTCACCAATCACTCAATGAAGTGACACAGTGTGATAATGGCTTACACTGATTAGACAAGGCAATAATTTGGATTTCTATAGTGTTATGTAAACTTAATGAATCAGCAATTCGCACAAACCAACAATCCCAAATGACAACCAAAGCATGGTTCATTTGACCAGTGTGAGAACTCGAGTGAGAACATGTTTGTGACACATGATGTAAAAACCTTGACCTTGATTCTGACCTTGTCCGAGCCATTATGGAGAAAACTCGTGTTGTCCCATCATGTACTGGTCCAAGGCTTAAGGCAGGCTGTGTATCTGCATGAGATAGCACCGAGTTCATTTGGCTCCGAAATGAAGTGAAGGGCTGGGGTGTGGGGTAATTTTGCTGCTTGAGTGGTGATGAGTCAGCAGAAAAGTGCAGATGACTTTTGGAGCTGCAGAGGGATTTATACTCTCAGTGATGAAGCTTCTGCGGGGAGGGGTGGTTATCTGTCCCTATAAGCACTCAGTTTGATTAGCCGCTATTGACTGAGACATTAAAGTGCTCTCTGCCAAACGGGCGGCCCGCACACTGTCAGCGGGACGGGCAGTGGACCGCACATGATACAAACTTGACAAGCCTGAATGGAATTAAAACACGTCTGCACAAATGTTCAGAAACTGTATATTTTGTCAATGAGGTCAATATAGATATGAAGACAAAAGTGCACTATTAAAGGCAATTTTTGTAGTAACATACATATTCATAGACATTCTATAAAATGTATTGTGTTAATCCAACTCAAACCATACTCACATGTTCCTTTTATAAACTGTACTCACATGGATTTCGCTCCAAATTTTAGCTTTCTGCAATATCAAGCTAAAGTATGTTTCAGCATAACAGTCTGTCATTATCAACATATTTTTCTCAAGATGTCTTATACTGCACATTATACGAGGTGTCATATATTGAAACCAACAGCAGGATGACTTTTAGACCTCAGTGTGTCAAAAATCATCAATATGACCATGAACACATTATTTTAATGACACTAGAAATGAATGAATGAAGGAAAGTAAAACACCTCAGTGCAACTGTTTGTAACTCTGTCTTGTAAGTTACTACAGTGTAGAATTGTAAAAAATAATCCAATGAAAATGAGACGATTAGTAATTCATGCTGAAAGACTCGCTCAATATAATTTTCATTCTTTTTATATGCATTTTTTTTGTGTTCAGTTCTTGCAGCCGTATGTATGTTTGCATTTAGCCAGTGCATTGTTTTTTACATGAACATAAAAAGCTGTTGTGAGACCACTATAGAGCAACCCTGTAGTGAATGAAAGGATGGTTTTACACACCTACTGTACAAGGTTATCAGTCCGTACCAAGTGATGCTGACAACCTGTGTAGTGTGGTATTGCGTTTGGTTTTGCCTCAGGAAAGAGCTAACCACAGCCACAGTAGAAGAGCCTGACTTGGCACTAAATGTCAGCGTGATTGGATCTACACTATCTGTGGGACTGTGAATATGCTAAATGTCTCCAATGTCCTGAGAGATTGGATCTGAGGATCATTGAGGTGTCCTGTTCTCATATATCTGGAGGTATTTGGATCTCAGTGGAGGATTGAACGGGTATGAGTCCTGGCTCACATTGACAGACCTCCTCCATCATTTCCATGGCATTGTGGTTTTCAGCCAAAGAGCCTCTCGCAAAAGCAGCACACCATTCATATGAGTGAGGCAGGTGTGTCCAATAGTATGTGATCATAATGAGGTTTACACCAGAGAGTCATCAGAGTGAAAGATGTATCCCTGACATTTAAGGATTATAAGGGTAATACAATGGTCAGCACAAATCTAACTCACTTTTAATATGATACAGTACAGTAGAGTTAGAGAACCACTGTTGGAACCAGTTTTGCATATAAAGTGTGAAAGTGGGACCAATTTAATGCAAAGTTATGTAAATATATGGTCAAGCTGATCATACCTGTCCATCTGGCTAGTAGAGCAATTGAAATGCAGTATTTGAACCAGGCCCTCCAGTGAAAAACAAAATAGTAGGTCTGCAGATTATTAGAAAAACAGGTGCATGATATGACCTGCAAGATTTGACAGTAAAAAGTTTAACTGATTTAGAAAATATTAAGAAATACAAGGCTCTGGACGTCCACTTCAAAGCAGAAGTTAAATTGAAAAGATTGTCTGAATCAGGAAGAAACCAGAAGTTTCTTATCTGGATGCCCCACAGTTTGATTTAAGGCTGATCATTGGGGCTGATCACATAGAGGAACAAAACATTGTAATAAAAAAGGATGATGGAGGTTGATGGTATTGCAAAAATATTGTTACTATAATTGCAATGCCTATTTATAAAACTCGTATTGTCATTTGTTATAGGGATGTTTAATGTAAATATGCCTATGACTGTATTTTATAAACAGAAACATAAATTGAGAGAGGGGGTTCAGAAATTTACAAGCAAACAGAGCATTTTAGCTTTGTTGGTGAGTTACAATACACAGAGGAGAATTTAAGTATTTCTATCTCTCTGTGTGCATTTAGATGAATATTTTACATTAAAAACAACATAAAGAAGATACCACCAATAAAACACTGAAAGAAATGAAAACAGGACAGGATAATAATGCTAATGCACACACCCGGAGTGAGAGGGAGCTGTGGGTGGGATGCCACCTGCAACCTGCTGATAATGAAGTTATATTTCAACACCTAAAGGCGACCATCTGCTGGGGTTATCCCTGCTGCACCCAGCCCCACTCCCCACAGCCCACTCCCCACACACACACACGTACACACACACACGTACACACACACACGTACACACACACACGTACACACACACACGTACACACACACACGTACACACACACACGTACACACACACGCGTACACACACACACGTACACACTGAAGGCCCGACGATGCAGCGTCAGTCATTTCAGTACTTCACTCACTCAGCCACACTGATCATAAGCTAAAGGAAACTGGGGACAGGTAGAGTCAAAAACGCTTAAAACCAGTCTGGCATTTGTCACTATTTGATGTTTCAAATAAACAGCTGTATTTCTACAGCACAATTCATTCACTGGGAGATTCAAAGTCTGCTATTGTATTTAAAAGACAAAGATAAAATTTGAAAACTATTTAAATAAAAAACAAGACAAGACACGATTTATAAAACACTTTTCAGAGCAATAACTCCACTTGGAACTGAAGATTGTTGCATTCATTACTAATGTCAAAGGTCATCACGCACTTAACTGAACAATCACAAAACCAGCAGCAGTGCAGTTGGTCCGACTGAACCCACAGGAGCACCTGGATAAATACCTAAAATAAATATCAGCAATCATTTAGTCAGACAACTATTGTAGTTGTATTTGGCTTTAAGATGATAGTAAGGGAGGGGAGGAGCAAAGTGGCAGTGATTACAGAAAAAGGAAACAGTGACTATTGTTAGAAGATGAGAGTGGTAACCATGGCAACCATTCACACACAGCCCACACATGCTGTTTATTATAGATAACTATAGCTGTATATAACCTCAAATCAATACTGTTGATGTGGGTGGACAAAAGGATGAATGAATAGAGTATGAACAGCTTTATTCTATGTGGTGATAAAAAGTGATGGTCAAACATCTTAAAGCAAAGAGAGCAAACAAAGACAAAGAATTGGAAAGTTATGTTATTTATGAATCCTAAAATCAAAACCCTTTTACGCTACAGTCGTTATAGCTTGGAATTGCATTTTAGTTTTTTACCCAAATGTTAGCAGATTAAGATGCCGTCACATGATTCAAACCCATCTTCTTCGGTGACCAGTCTTCATGAACAAGTGTCATTGTTGAGTAAATCACACAAACCCATTCTGTAGTCACTGTCTCTTGCATTTTATAGACCAGTGGTTCCCAAACATTGCTTTTGGTCACCCAGATCATCTTGAAAAAAAGGTTGAAGCAAAGGCCTCTGGACATCTAAGTCTGGATGTCTTTGCTTCAAACCCAGTAATTACAATTAATTTATTAATTTTCTGTCAGGACTGACAATATGCAAAGACACTAAAAAGGGAACTATAGTCTACTATAATAGTAGTGACCAAAATAGAAGAAAATTAAGAGAAAAACTATGTTTACCATAGTTTACATTAATAATAAATGTTTTTGTGATTAAAAGGTATAGACCAGTTTCATTTTGTTTTACAATTTCACAGCATTGCCCCACTTTGTCCCACACCTACATCACATTATTCTCCAATTTGGTTTGTTATGGTCAGGTGTCATTCAATAATCGAAACATTTTTCATCTTTTGACTGTTGATGAATTATAAGTATCTTATTTCTGGAGATCAGTATTAGTAAATAGGTTATAACACTTTGCATTAGTTGTTAGAACAGAGCTATCTCTTTTAAATTCTAGACAACATGACGACAAAAGTGGGTAATTTGGTAAGTCACTATTCTGTTAAGGTGGAGAGATCCTGCCTCAAGAGGGGGAGTTCAAGTATCCTGGGGTCTTGTTCACGAGTGAGGGAAGGTTCGGGTACAGGTTCTGCAGTGATGCGGTCGATGTACCGGTCTGTCGTGGTGAAGAAGGAGCTGAGCTGCAAGGCAAAGCTCTCGATTTACCGGTCGATCTACGTTCCTACTCTCACCTATGGTCATGAGCTTTGGGTCATGATTGAAAGAACAAGATCCAGGATACAAGCGGCCGAAATGAGCTTTCTCCGCAGAGTGGCGGGGCGCTACCTTAGAGATAGGGTGAGGAGCTCCGTCACTCGGGAGGAGCTCAAAGTAGAGCCGCTGCTCCTCCACATCGAGAGGAGCCAGCTGAGGTGGCTCGGGCATCTGTTTCCTCCTGGACGCCTCCCTAGGGAGGAGGAGACCCCGGGGAAGACCTAGGACACGCTGGAGGGACTATGTCTCTCGGCTGGCCTAGGAACGCCTCGGTATCCCCCCGGAAGAGCTGGAGGAAGTGTCTGGGGAGAGGGAAGTCTGGGCGTCTCTTCTTAGACTGCTGCCCCCGCGACCCGGCCCCGGATAAGCGGTAGAAGATGGATGGATGGATGGATGGATGGACTATTCTATTAAATGTTAGCTTATTTTAGCTAGTATTAAGGCAGCAATAATCTGGTTACAGTGAGACTAACTTTTGATAATATCAAGAAACCTAATAAATTGTATACAAAAAATAGGAGCATGTGGGCAACAATGTTAAGCACCATAAACAACATAGTTACACACACTTTGGTGCACAGCAATTCCATTTACCGCCGTCTGTGCCGACTCAGCAGCCTGCAGCCTCTGTTCATTCAAAACGGGCTGCCACACACACTTTCAGCTCCAGACAAGTAACACTATCGGCTCACTGAGAGTCCACTGCTCATCACTTTCCACATAATCCGTTATCAAGAGCTGAAAAGTATTTACACTTGTTAGCCAGCCTGAAAATCCTGCATATGGTGCCTTCAAACACTTCTGCTGTGAGTTGGGCACAAACTTTTAGTTATTATTAATTTTTGTTGTGTTTTGTGTTTCAGATAAAACAGCTACTTGCACAACCTAACGTACACTGACGGCAGCCATACTTCTGTCGGCTGTTACCCGCTAATACAAAGCATATGTGATACCTGTATGTGAAAAGCGGGTTGAGTTGGTGAAATGTGTGTTCTCACGAGATGGTAATGTCACTCACAGTTACACATTTGAATATCACCATCTGTCACAGAGATGTAAAACTTCCTGTTTCATTTCCAGGAATCCCTTGAATGACTTTGAGGATACATCTTTTAATATTTTTTTGTCTAGGTATGCTATGGTAAAAAAGTGTTTTTGTCATATTCTGAATTGTACTGTTGGTAATTTGGAACTGTATAGTGTTTACTCTATTTCTCCAAACCTTAGAGTGATTATTTATAGCAACACTATGTTACTGTTCAGGCTGTATACCCACCAAAGAACCAAAGGAGACCGATGCAGCTGCAAAACTCGCATGGCACGGTTAACATTCTTTTAAACTAAAAGAAAATGGTAGTGTACCCTGCAACTCACAGTTAAATCTGTCAAACCAGGTGCATGTTCTGATAAAAAGAGGGGACAGATCTTATTAGGCTATTGTTGAAAAGAAAGTCAGGCTCCATTATTTCGGGTGAAAAGTTACACTGTTACTCTTTCAAAAGACATAATCTGTCGTTTCTCTCTAGACTGAAGGTCCGGTGATGCAAAACAATAACATGAGGAGGCAGAAGTTTGACACAGTTACGACGCAGAGGACAGAGTGATACAAAAGCAAGAGGACAGAGGACAGAGGACACTATTTACCCACTGTGTCATTTGTTAACCCCATTGAGTATGGCCTTTAAAAGCACCATCTTTTCTCTACAGTGCTGCACTTGTTATAGCAGGTTACTGTACTCGGCTAACTGAAGCTCCTCTGAGTGTCCCCTGGTGCAGTGGTGATGGGAGGTGCACTGTCAGCTCCTGCACAAACCATATAAAGAGTGCACCACATTTCTCACTCCCCATAGTCCGCTCTGGGACCAGTACAAGGCCCTCTAACCTCACTGTATACAGCCCATATCTGCCGGGACCAAGCAATGTGAGCAATGCACCAGCTCCCTACACTACAGCTGCAGTGCGTGTGTGCGTGCGTGCGTGCGTGTGCCTGACAGATGGACGAAATAAGAGACAAGAGCATCAGCGCAGCGCTCTGCCTGACAACAAGGATTAAAGGCGCACCGCCAGCTCCACATTCACCATCAGCTCTACATTTTGCATCGCTATGACGAAAGTAGCGATGATGCAAACCCGCAGCTCTCCCGTCTGCCCCATACGCCGCAGTTCTCCCATTTTCCCGCAGTCAGAGCACCAGTGATGTCAGAGCAACGTCCACCCCCCTAACCACCGCCTCACCCCCCTCGCCCCATCACCTCTCCCGGCCTCACTAACCTGTCTGTCCTTTACCCAGGGTCTTCTCCAGGCGGTACGGCCCCACGTAGTTGGTGTAGTGGCCGCTGTTGGCCTCTTTCCCCGCGGATGTCATGGTGTGTTCGCGGCCGGGGGATGATGCCTGGCTGCTCCTCCTGCTCCGGGTGAGGGTAAAAGGGCTCCGTGGCGGTAATATCCCTGTGCGTGTGCGCGTCCGGGAGCGGGCTACGACGCCGGGTGCATGTAGCAGAGTGAAGTCGCGCTTAGGCGGCGGAGGGGACCCCCGGGATCATGATGCTGGGTGTGATCTGAGGATGGGACAGCACCGACTGATGTTGCCGCTGCTGCCGCTCCACCAGCTGCGTCAGCGCGCGCAGCGTTCGACGGCCATTTCCGGTTTGTGCCTAAAAATAAAAGTAGGCTACCCTATAGCCGCTGCTCCTCATTTGCAGGGCAGTCAAGAGTAGGTCATGCCACACTTACTAATCCATTCAGTAGTACCCTATCAAATATGGCATTTGTAAACTACTTTCTTTCTCTTCTTCATGGATGTTGTCTCCGACCCACACTCAGATGTCCCCCATCCAACCCATTGACCCACCTCTCTCTCAGTTACAGGAACTGTTCCTCTTCTAGTGATATTATATAGATGATGTTCACTGTCATTTATCATAGGCCTTTGATGGACTATTTGACAATGTACTAGCTATAACTGTCTGGACCCATCTCTGCCCTGGCCTGTCCGTCCTGGGAGTGGACCTTCTGTGCTTCTCCTTGGGTTTTCTCTTTTTTCCATGCCTAGGGTTTTTTGAGTATTTCCTCTGACTCTGATGGAGGCTCTAAGGACAGGACAGACTATAAAGCCCTTTGAGACAACTGTTTTTGTGATATTGAATAGAAATAAACAGAATGTTGATGATGTACAATCTATTTTTATGCATAATACATATATATTGCTTACAACTAGAGAACATTAAATGCATGTTTTTGCAGACCACTACTGTCCAATGTGTTCTTATTAGAAAAAATGGTATTCAGCAGTGACTTTATGTATCTCACCAAAAAAATTACCACTTTTGCTTACCTAATAAGGTAAAATAAATAAATAAATTAACTGTCCAGACCAAGACAACCTCATGACCATACCACACCATTACTGAGGGAAACACTGCCTTTTTATTTTAGAGATAGACAGACATCATTTGTGTGCTCATTTATAATCTCAATATATATATTTTATGTACTTAGTTAGATATAAAAGTTTAAACTTTAACCAGCAATATATTTATATACCTAAATAGTGTGTACTTGAAAATGTAAATATCTAAATGTGAATAGATTGCTGGTAGTCCTTTATTTTGAAGGCAGGACTACTTCCTCTCCCACTGGGTCTGAACACAGGTTTTTTTTTTTTTTTTTTTTTTTTTTTAATGAAAGAATGGGCATGCGCATGAGTCATGTTCTTGACTTGGCTTGAGGATGGCGAACAGTGAGTTGGTGGGATTCAGAAAAATGAGGGAATTAAAAATAAGTTCATGGACTCACAAGCGCATCCATGAGGTCAGGGTTGGAAAAGAATGTGCCTTCAATGTAAAAAAGAGCAAGTAGTTAGAACTTATACTTGTACTTGTTGTGGAAGGTCCATTTGAGCACAGGTAAAGCTGGCCAGACCTGCCACTTGAACGGTAACTTTTGTGCACCCATGAGAACAACTGGGTTTGCTTTAGTTTTTTTGGACTTTAATATTATGGCCATCATTTGTGACTTGATTTCTTCTGTGGTGCAATTGTTGGAGATCTTGTATTTTCTTCTCACATCCTCGGTTAATGTTTCTGTTTGTGTCTTAGAGATAATAGACTGTCTGTGCTGCTGAAGATGACCTCATCCATGAAGTGCACAGGATGTCCTACACATCAGCAGTGGACTCTTCACATGAGATCACAGCAGGACATGACACAGTCTGGGTGGATGTAAGCAACAGGCATGTTATAGGACACAAGACTATGTTTAAACAGAAAAACAAAAGAATGCAGGTCAGCTTTATGTATAATCTTTATTGTGTTGTTACTATAAGACAAAAATAATAGACATAAAAATAGTTGCGTTACAACACATAATACTTAGAAGTAGGCTACGTACCTGCTCTGTTGTTGATCTTCACATTTATCACAAGCAGTAATAGAACTCTAAAAGCAGAAATATAAGGAGAAATCCAATGGCGTCATTACAAATATAAAAATCATCTCCAGAGCTAAGTTATTACTATATTACAACTCTGGTTTGCGGTGAATTTTTGATAAATACGTTTGTTTATGCTATCTGAAAACTATTGTTTTAAGCAGTAACAGCAGAAAAGCCCGGCTGTAACCGACATGTTATTGCCCTGTGAAAAGGCCAATATTAGTGAAAGGGGGAGCAATGGGCACACAACATCTATGTTTGAGCTCTGTGAACACAGCACACACTGACTATTTGAGACTTGGACCATTGGATAAAATGAACCTCTGTTTGTTGTAGTGGAAGTGGGTTAGATATCTTACCGGCTCAAGAAACAGTGATGCTTGTTGTTTTCTCTTTTTAACAATGCGTTTTTTTATTTTTGTCCTAAAAAGAAGTAAAAAGAAGTGGTTTTGCTTGGAAAATAAAGACCAAAATAAAATCAGCTATTGATTGTATTATTAACATTTTTTTGTATACAAGCTACCTTTCTCCAAATCTAACCTGATTCAAACCATAAAAGCAGTTTTTTTACTCATATAACCTCAGAGGTACAGCAGACAGTTTAGTTATATTCCTATTTCAATTCACTGTTATCCACTCGACAAAAAACATTTGCACCCATCGAGTCACTGTTTTACCAGCGTTGCTACATATAAATGGTTGTACTGTATTGGTTTAAATGTATGTGTAGTCAAAACATGTGGTTATTGTAATGATGATACATTTTTAGTGTATGTGCGTTGCTAAAAGATCAGCTGAATTTGGGATCCTCCTCTGGACTACACCTGCTGCAGCCTGCTCACTCCTCCTCTCCAATGAGTGCTGCGTGTCACTCGTGTCTAATTAAAGAAGCAGTTGCCGACATCCATTTATCGCACTCATCACTCCTTCACAACAAAAGCCTGCTCAGTGACAGATGGCCCCCTGCCTCCCCCTCTTCCAGCCCCTCCCCCTTTTTAAAACCCCCTTCCTAAACAAAGAAAGACGAGGGGTCCTACACGGATCCTGATCAGCAAGCTCCAAAACTGGTTCCTGTTGATTAATGCTAACACCCCGCTCCCTGTCCCAGTGCGGCCCCTTGACCCCCTCCACAAATCAATCAGAGGTCTTCAGTGTGGGCACAGCTGACAGCGCTGCAAGTGTGTTATACAGACTGAAATATGTTATATCTGTGTTTTCTCTTAAATGTCTCCTAACAATCTGACACATAACCTAGTATTAAGTGTTTGTCCATTTAATGTTTTACTGAATCTTCTTTTGTGACTTGGTGTGACTCTGCCTGAACATACACTAAAATGAATTTTGTATTGTTTTTGATAGCACTTCTTTTTGTTAGGAAAACAGTAATCACTAATGCCCCATACACATAGGCCTGTACCTGTTAAACAGTGTTTTAGTTCATGAAAAACACACTCTTACTGAATCATTTCTTTAAGTTGTGCTTACTGTAAATGTCCCTGTAGGGAAATCTGTTTTCTGTGTTTAGCCCATTCATCCCCAGATCATGATCCAGTATCCTGGTCATGGGTATTGACTGAAGCATTAGCATGTTTTTTTATGGTTGGTGAGGGAAACCAGAGCACTCTGTGTCCGTGTGGACTAAAACCAAATTCCACAAAAAAGGCCTTACCCTACCAGGAAGCAAACTCAAGGCCTCCTCGCTGTGAGGCATCAGAACCTTGCAACCATTTTGATCATGCAGTCTGAAGAAGAATTTTGGTGCTGCTGTGAAGTGGTAGGTCAACCTCTACGCATGATGTGTTTCTATATAAATCAACATAAAGCAAAACAAAGCTGGAGATTTTTACTGTCTTTTGTGAAGAAAGAGAATTTGAGAAATTGTATATGATCCACTTGTTATTGTCTGTGGCTCCAGTGCTCACTCTGTCAGGCCTGCGGTTGTCTATGACAGAGACATCAATTCAGTGGCTCCCTACATTTTCAGACATTTGTGGAAAAAAGCTGCTTAGCCTGCATTCTGTTTGTGCATCAGTCAGCTCATACTCACACACACATTCATCGATGGAGAGGGAATCGCTGACAGAGAACCAAGATTTCAACTTGAAGACGGAGGCTTGCTTTGTTTTTTTGTCGTTCTGCATCATCATCACTGTTTTAATTCTTATGGGGTTTTCTTTTTTTCCTTGTGGCCTTTAATATGATGTGCACATATTAGTGTTTGTTAGGACTTACATCTGTGTTCCACTGGTCTACACACACTGTTGGTGTAATTAAGTGAAAGACATGGAGTAATGACTTTAGTGCTAATTACAAACCTGCTTATTTGTCCTTCCCTCTGCATTAAAGAAGTGCAATTAAACTGGAAGGCTACAATTACACTCCAGACCAGTGTCAGTGTGGTTCTCTCTGGCACTAAACCCAGTTGGTTCATAATAAACAACTGTGGCTCTAATGATATACAACTGTTTAAAAGACTATTTCCACGTTTCATATGGATAGGCTAGATGTATGAAAGTGGCGCCCTCTACTGGCGACTATACTCTCTCTGGGCTTTGTGAAAATGGGTATTAGAGAAGGTCTTTATCTTGATTACCTTTATTCCAAAGACATGCATGTATAGGTTAATTGGCAACTCTGTCCCTAGTGAAAGACGACCCCCTCAAAAACGAGATGATTCCTCTCATAAAAATCTGAACTTATAGGCAAAAGAATATGTGTAATAAACACTGTATATTAAACTTTACAGACCCATCTGCACCTCCTCAGTTTCAGATCCACTCTTTAGAGTTTGTTCTAAAACCAGAGAAAACTGTCTCGCTCTGAGGGAAGCGATGATAGCTTCGTAGTGGATTCATCGTATCACTGCTGAATAATGAAGGAAAAGAAAAAACAAATACAGCCTTTAATTATCAATAAATCATTTGTAAATGCTTGGGGGGCCTGGGCCTTATGTGACCCCCAGGCCTTAGTTCGCACACCACTTGTCTAAACTGAACTACAACTAAAGGTCGGGTATGCTTGCCATGAATCTGAAATCATGTGACTTTTTGGCTGTGATGTCATCACAAAAGGTGTGGCAAATGTCAATCAAAAGCAGAAGCGGGAAATTAGGTCAGTGACAATAATTTTAAAGATATCATTTTGTAATTTTTTTAGTTAATTAATCAGTATAATTCAAAAACTGATAGAAACACTGACATATAAATCACAAAATGATATCCTTAAAATTCTGGTAACTGACTTTTTTTTATTGACATTTGCCATGCCTTCAGTGCCATTTCAGACACATGACAAGCATACCCAACATTCAGTTGCAGTTTAGTTTAGAACAGTGATGATGTTTATATAACAATTTTTTAAAGTGTCAGTTAAAGCAAACATAGAGAAAATGTATTATTTTAAGCAAAAAGTATTATTTTAAGTAAATCATACACTATCGATATTATGAATTATCTGATATAGTTCTGACTGTTGTACTCAAACTGCAAAGTAAACATACATGTCAACAGTGAGGATATTTTAAAATCAGATAAGTGAAAATGCTCAGTTCAAGCTTCAGGTTTAACATCAGGGTCAGACCAATGTAAAACATAGATCAGTCATGGAAGGAATGAGGGCACACAGCACTGTAGATAAAACTGCCTGAGAACTCCAAACAAAAGCAGAGCAGCCTGGTTTATCTGCAGTTTCACTCAGTTTTCTGCCAAAAGAATGTTAGATATGTGACACTCCTCAGTATTTATCTGTAGTGGGCAGAGCCTCCAGCCTGCACAGCGGCTACTGTGACAACCTCATTAACATTCACACAGTCAGTGTTAGAGACATTAGAGAACTGTTCACACAAAATCATGTTTAAAGAGAGAGCAGCCTTAGCTAGAGACTCGTACTTGCTGTTTGGAGTTGACATTCCTGAAGGACTAGCTTCCTGCTGAACTTCATTCCTGACAGACTTGTATTTTCCTCATCAAGCAAGTTAAAGGAACAATATGTCATGTAAGCATTTGATTTATCACCACCAGAGGGCAGTATAGTGGAAGAACCGAACTGACTGCTATGAGCTATTTATTCAGTTAGAAAAGTCTGGTTTAACGCTGGGAACATAAGCCGAATTAGGTCACAGGTTGACCTCTTTAAAGGTAACAAGACATTGTCAAGTACGTCCCATGTGCAGCTTCCGGGCTGATGAGTGCAAATTCTCCTCCAGTATTTTCTGATAACATGCTGCAATCATCTTTTCCTGTGGCTTTGTAGCTCACACATCCCCAAAACATCAGTGATCCACCTCCGTGTTTCACAGTAGGACTGGTGTACCTTTCATCAAAGACCTTGTTGACTCCTCTCCAAATGCAACGTTTATGGTTAGCTTTTGGTCTCATTACTCCAAATGACTTTGTTCCAGGAGTTTTGAGGCTTGTCTCTGTGCTGTGCAGAGTATGTAAACTTTAAAAAAAAAAAATTGATATAGCGCTTTTCTACCTACTGAAGTAGGCACTCAAAACTTTACACACATTAAACTATTACCAGTGTTACAGAACTTCACTGGAGGCAAGGTGGGTTAAGTGTCTTGCCCAAGAACACAACGACAGTGTGAACTGTGAAGAGAGCGGGATGTTATGATGTTTTGGGATGTTTCGAGCGGGGATCAAACCGCCCACCCGCCGGTCGAAGGACAGCCGCTCTACCCACTGAGCTACTGCCGCCCAAACTTATGAGCACAACTGTATACTGACCCCTGTGTTAGGCATGGATCATGTATATTTCTGATTGTGCAGAGGTTGTGCTATTGTGGAAGATGTTGTTATCTCCTCACATTTAAAATGCAAACCAAGTCTTCATCTTAAAGTGCCTGCTGTCTGTAGGTGAAATTCAAACCATGGGCCACCCCTGCAGAGAAACGTCATTGTGAGAGTGTGAATGAAGAGAGATTACAGCCAAACCAGAGCTGCAGCATTCTTCAGCTTCATACCTGCTTCTCATCAGCGTTTCAGTCTGAGCTCTGGAGGAACAACAACAGGAAACCTCAGGTGAGTTTCCCTTTATTCTTCAATGACAATTCTGTTTTCATTGTCCTATAAACCAATGATCAAACTTGTAAAAATTATGTCAATAAGGTAAACTGAGCATCCAATGTTGTTGTTTTTTCACAATTAGAGAGACAGCTCCCAAGACAATCTTACACAGGTATGGAACTCTTTACGTATTTTATAAATAAGTACATTTTGAATGATCATGTAAAAAAGTTAGCACTAGTTTTATAAATGCAGAACTTATTATAGGTAATATATAGGTTTGAGTCCTGAAGATATAACAATCCAGTTTTTTGTTGGTAATTTTGTAACCTGGCTTGGTAACACTTTATTTTACACTAAAGATAATACATTGCATCTACATTTTTAATGCAACACACTGGGTAACAAACTAAAATAACATGTAACTATATAGTACGTACAAACCCTAACCCTAACTACTATGTAGTTACATGTTATTACAGTTATTACAGTTTGCTACACAAGGAGGTAAATACAATGTATCAAGTGTAGTTTCAAATAAATTGTCACCCTGGATTTAAGGTTTACTGACTTTTAGGTAAATGACTGATTATAAAAGAGAAAAGGCCTCTGTGTAGCTTCATAAGGCTGTTGGTTTTTGCCTAGTTTTGTTGAGTTCGTCTTATTGCAAGTGTGGATCTTTTTATCTTTTTTCTGTTGTAGTCTAGGTGTTACTGTGTGATTGTACAATGAAAACATGAAGTTAAGAGGAGCCCTGGAAGAATCCTAAACAGTAGGATACTGGTCTTTGTGGTCATTGTTTGGTACAGATATCCGCTGAAATGGTCACACAAGCATTTCACAAATTGTGGTTCTATGCAGGACATTTTATAAATTGTGGAAAAATCTGTAAATTAACATTCATTGGAGCGTTATTAATACCCAAAGAAAAATTCAGTTGTTAGGTTTCTTCAGATGAATTGTTTGAGACTTCATCTTCCACAGACTGATTGATCGTAGAGGTTATGTCAGTCGGGAAGAAGATGAGAAGATGTTCTTGTGGTGTTCTGTCCTGCAGGGGGTGGTCCATGTTGTTCTGTATACACTGATCTAATGGAGAAGGCATCAGGATGTTGAGTCTGTAACCACCAATTCCTGTTGCTCTTTTTCTTCCCAATTACATCTGTTATTATAATTTTTACTTTACAGATTAAATGAGCAGATGATGGAGACTGAATATGATTTTAGAATAAAGGGTCAGGTTTTATTCCTTGCAAGGAATCAAGCAAAATACATGTCAGACACAGTTACAGGCTGATGGTTTTGCTCTTTTTCTCTCTACAAAGTAAACATTACATTGCATTTTATATCAGACGGTTCAGACAGTGCTTTGGACAGTGACAATGGTAACCGCCTCTAAAGACCTACAACCCCGAAGCCAGGTGGTAATATGTCTAGGTCTATGTTGAAGGACAGGACATGAACAGAATAACCCACACTAATAATGAAATAATAATGATGGAAATATAGAATGTAAAATTCCCAGAACAACATCACAAAATAATCAAAATTGGAAAAAAAGTCATGAGCTGGCTCTGTTTTAAGTAAAATGTGAGGAATAAGGTTAACTTCCCAGGTTCAAATTGGAAGCAGTGATTGTAAAAGATCACTATGATTCTGTAGAACAGGTTCATTTTAATATCACATATAAGGTTACATGACCATGGGCTAAAATACAAAATATTCACCAGAAGTAAAAGTGTTGTCACATATACCTGATGGTCTCCAAACATGGTTAAGATAAAGGTATGGGCTATCTTATGACCTAACTTTCACCTTTATCAGCATTAGCCTTCTGAGTGGAAGTGAAACTTATTTGAAGAAAACATGTGCTGTGTAAGCATTGGGCAGTGAAATGTGCATATCTATTTATCACAAGACAGGACACTTTTATTTGAGAAAAGATTGCTTTTGTTCTTTTGATTCTCATTTTAAGTGAGGATACTCTGTTGTCCTATCAGCAGACTGCTGTAGCTCTACCTTTCAGTAACTGAGCCACACTTTTGGAACTAAGGCTGAAGGGTCACCAAAGTCATTTCTGCTCCAGTCAAAATGGGCCTTCATTTGATTGGCTTTCAATGGGTTTTCAATTTTGAACAATTATTTAATAGACTCCATACTTCATTAAATAGATTTTTATGTGTTTGCTTGTATTTTTTATTAAATAAGAATGTAACTTTTTTTTTCTTTTTCAATATTTAATTAGATTTTGTTCTTTGTTACTTGTTTGTTGCAAAGTTTATTTATTTGACATATATTATAGCCTCTTTACAATTTGGTTAGAATTATGTTAAAGTAGACATATACAACCTAGAATGTGATCAACATTATCAATTACATTTGACTTACTCCGAGTTTTGGCTCATCATAATTATATAAAATACTGGAGACTTGTTCTCTTTACTCTTACCTTGTCACGTTTATCGCACTTTCACACAAAGATAGTGTGACAGTGTGTGAGCAGGTGTTGAACTGAGGAGCCGTGACGCCATCAGGGCTCAGTAAACACTGCAGGTCTGAGTTTGGAGCTTGTTGAGCCACATTCCTATCTGTCAGTCTGCCCCAGGGCAGCTGTGGCTACAGTTGTAGCTTACCATCACCAGTGTGTGACTGTGGAGTGAATGAATAATGGACGACCTGTAAGTGCTTTGAGTCCCTTGGTCCCTCGGGAGAAAAGCGCAATATAAATCCAATTTATTATTTGTATTATTATTATTATTATTATTATTATTATTATTATTATTATTATTATTATTATTATTAGACACGGTAATACTGTATGAGTATTGTGTTTCCACCTGAAGCATGTGTCAGGACTGTTTATAAAGAGTCATTTATACAATTCATAGATGTGGTGAGATATGGTGACAAATGAGCAGGAGCTGATAAGAAAAGCAAATGTGTGCCAACGCTGTCTTCTCCACTTATAAGCCTCTAACTTGGTCACCTAAGTCAAACATAATAAAGTTGTGATGTCAGATGCATAAGATGCATTTTTATTTAACATTGTATTCACCATTTAACCAGTCATAAAGTTATTTAAAAAAAAATAACTTTGTTAAATAAAAAATGTTGTAATTCTGGTTTATTAAAACTAATTGACAAATGGTCTTCAGCACAAATATCTTGCACAAGGGCCCCGACCTGTTTTGGTGACAAACTGGTGTGAATTCAAAGTCTCCAGAATAAACTTGGAGCCAAAACCAACACAGCGTAGAAAAGAGCTACTGGAGCTTCAGAACATGACTTGAACAGTCGGTTCTTTCATCATTACACATGTTTTTTGTTTGTGTGTTTGCAGGCTCTTGTTGTGGAGAGATGGAGCTGAAGGTGAGGGTGGAGGGTGTGGTCAGAGTGGTGTGTGGTCTCTCAATGAACACTTCCTGTCAGGATGTGGTCATCGCTCTGGCACAAGCCATTGGTGAGTATTTCAGTGTGTACACTGTACCTCCAATCTGAGCTTTTAGGACACATTTTTGACCTTCAGGATTTCAACTAAGGAACCACAAGTGTCAGATCCAAACACCACTGAGGTTCAGATGTTGTTTTGTGAGTTGGTGGTCACGTGGTAGAGCATTGCAAAGACAGGGAGAACAACACCAGGCTTGAATCCCAGCTCAGGCTTGTTTGCTCTGTGTCATTACATTGCCAAGGATCTGAGCAATGTAAACTGTGTAGTTTAAGTAAAGTGAAGCGCTCTCTTCTGAGGGGAGGCTCCGTTAAGAGGATGAATTAGTTACTTAATGAGGTCATGGGTTAAGTGGAATAAGACTGAATGTTAGCCTTTAGCTGTGCAACGACACGTTATGGTTGCTATTAGTTCTCTTTTTACCTGAAGTACGTAAGCTTGATTGCTGGTTGAAACTGCCTTAAACTCAGTTGAATGCATTTGGCAACCAAAAAATTGAAATGACACATTTGTGAATCCCAGCCCCCGGGCCTGTTGTTACGTTAAAGTGGCCCTTTTGGGGACGAACAACAACTGAGCTGCACTAATCCAGTAGAGGTGGGTCTGCTCACCACCCAATATAACACCTGTGGTAAAGGTAAATAACATGACAAGCTAGATTATTTACTCCACAGTACCACCTGGGAGGGCTTCTATAGCAAGCATTTGCAAAAAGGTTTCCTTGATAGGATTTATCTTCTGTTAGTAACCACAGACTTATCCCATCACAGTAGCTTCATGTTACTGTGATTGTAACACTTACGTCTTTAAACCTAAAACACACCTGTCTGTACTGCCATATGGTCACACCGCAAACTCACAAATCTCATCAAGAATCCACCTGCAGCTAACCCATGTGTTGGCCGTGTGCAGATGGAGACTTACCTGGAAGTCCTAGGACCTACTGAAAATGTGAGGACTTTTGTGAGTTTTGGTCTTCAGAAAGAAGCTTATATTAGTCAAACAGATAGACACATGCACATGCCATCTGAACGTTAAGTTTCCAAAAGGCAAAAAGAGTTTCACTTGGATCCAAGCAGACTTTTATTCTCTATTCACTTCCACGAAGAGAAGAGGGTTGGAGGTAATGTGACTATGTGCCCTGCACGTGTTGTGTTTCCCAATGTAGCAAGAAAACAGGACCCTCGTTTCAGCTTTCAGTTGTGTCTAGGCCTATTTAGAGTGCTAAGATGTTGTGATGTTACTCAGGACTTATTTTATTTCTTCCAAATGTGGCCTAAAGCTTACGTTTGTATATACAGTATGTATAAATGTCTCATTCTTGGCACTATTAAAAAGCTTCAAAATGTACTTGTATGGCTCGGGACAAATTCTGTCAGGCCCGGTCCTTGTTGGGCCTAACTTTTAAGACCCAATTACAGCCCTAAACTGTCAGTGTAACCTCTGTACAGGTCAGACCGGTCGATACATCCTCATCCTGAACATGCGGGGGACAGAGAGGCAACTCCTTAAAGACGAATGTCCCCTGAAGGAACTGGCCCAGCTGGGACAACAGGCAAATGATGTCCACTTCATCCTGCGCCGCACTGGTCCCAGTCTCATCGAGAGCTCCTCCACAGACAGACTCTACCCACGCACAAACACCCCAGACCTAGAGCCCCTCACAAGACGCAGAGACCACCACAAAGCTTTCTCCTTCAGCCATGGCCCCTCCACTTTTCCCCGCAGGACAAAAACCAGCCAGGCCTGGTCCCCGTCCCCAACACCCTCGGAAAAAGAAGCCCTACTGGTGCATTTACTGCAGCAGACCAGGACACTACAGCAGCTTAACCAAAACTTACAGACACTGGACAGACAGACCCAGGACTCAGAGCAGGTCTTTGGACCGGCTGTGGACCTGCGGGACCAGCTGGAGCTCCTGGAGGAGAGGCAGAGGCAGAATGAGGTGGAGCTGGAAGAGGAGCGCTACTGGAGGGGCCAGTTAGAGGAAGAGAGCTTTAGAGCACAAGGTACGAGGTGCTACAGCAACACTATCTCACGCACTTTCTTTTTAAAAGACTTGCAGAATAAACAATCTCAAAACAATGTCCATTTATGTGAGTGTTCTGGAAATTATTACAGACCAGTGCTGGTGAGTGTCAAATCTTGAAATGTTTCAGCTGGTCACTTCCTGTGGCAGGGCCGGCCCTGGGCATAGGCGGAATAGGCAAATGCTAAGGGCTCCGCCCACCCTAGGGGCGCCCATGCGCCCAAATTATTATTTTTATGAATATATATATATATATATATATATTTTTATTACCAATACAACTTAAATATTATGAATTTAAAAAAAAGCGATCGTCCATTAAAGACAAAACTACAACATTGCTTTCCCGAATCCCGATCCACTCGTCCGACTGAGTGACGCATCAATCTCCCCCGCCCCCACCCTGCTGAAAAAAAAAAAAAAAAACATCCGTTACGTTATCCGTTGGCCGAATTCACTGACACTGATAAGTTTTCATTATGTAATAAAGACCGAAGCCATCTGTTGCCCAGGGAAGAAAAAAAAAGAAGAGGAGAGGAAGAAAAACGCGAAAAAGACAGAGGTAGGTAATGATGATCAGTTTATCTATGTTGCATTAAGTTAGTTCAACGATGCCTGTAACGTTCGCTAATTTGAATTAGCTTATGACCTAGTGTCATGAACTGCACGGTAGAGACAGACAGTGGTGATCCAAACGCAGGCTTTAATGAAGGATGATCAGGAAAACTCAACGAGTACACAGGCAGAGGGACATATAAATCTTTATTTAAAATAAGTTCTGCATAAAATGTTTACGGTGGCCGAGACAGCTCAACACGCTGCAAATGAAGAAAGCACCAGCAAATAAAGAAAACATCTTCATCAGTTTCACAACACGCGCGCTGCAAAAGTTCACAACACATACAAATACAAAAACGCGCTGCAAATTCAAAAACGCGCTGCAAATCCTCACAACACATACAAATACAAAAACGCGTTGCAAATTCAAAAAGGCGCTGCAAATAACACAGACCACAACGGAAATGTTTTAAGGGGACTCCTTTGAGTGACAAACCCCTAATGGGACCTGCTTATTGTTTACTCGCGTGCAGCGCGTTTTTGTATTTGTATGTGTTGTGAGGATTTGCAGCACGTTTTTGTATTTGTATGTGTTGTGAACTTTTGCAATGCGCGTGTTGTCAAACTGATGAAGATGTTTTTTTATTTGCTGGTGCTTTCTTCATTTGCAGCGTGTTCAGCTGTCTCTGCCACCGTAAATGTTGCTATATAAACGTAAATCTTTATTTAAAATGACTGAGTCCTACATAAAATGTTTATATATATATATATATATTATATATATGGATTTAGCAACTTTAAAATTCAATTTAAATAAAGATTTACGTTTCTCCTCTGTTTCATGGATTTAACATCATAAAGTGTAGTTAGTAGGACATTGCTGCCATGCCAGATATACTGGAAAACAAACACTTTAAAAATTAATTTTGAAAATATAACTACTGTATGCTAGAGAAGTGCTCAATGAATAGAATAGAGTTTTGTGCATGAATACCAGATGTAATTATTCTTGCTTTTTGTGTGTTTAAGCTATAATTTGGTTTAGGTGCTGCCATATTTTTATAGTTTCACTATCATCAGCTTTTTAATAATAAAATGTAACACCCAATGGTCACATATAATCCTCCTCTTCTCTCCTCAGATGCACTTTTGAAATATCTGAACCCCGTCCCTGCAAATCCTGGGCCACCTGTTGCAGACATCTCCATCTCAGCACCGCCCAGCGATTCCGCATCAAGCACACCTCTTCCCTCCACTTCAGCAAGTTTAGGAGAAGTGTGTAAGTTTATGAACAAAATTCCAGGGGCACCAGGTGAAATCTTGCCTAGGGCAGCAAATTGGCCAGGGCCGGCCCTGTCCTGTGGTGTCACATGATGTTACTGAGAAAGACTTCTAGCTTTTTTCACAATTGGACAAATATTGGACATGACAAGCAAAGCAAGAAAAAAATACTGAGTGACAAAGAAAACAAAGCAAACATTTGCATAAACAAATGCAGAGTATGAAACAAGTGCCATGACTACAACTGGAATATATATTATTATATAATATATTTAAGGTATTAGTGTTTTAATGGTGTGCGCTGTGACAGATCTGAACAGACGTCTGGAGCAGCTGCAGCAGTCCGTGCACCATCAGAGCCAGCGAATGGACGAGCTTCTGTCCCACTCAGAGAGTCTGCAGCAGGACGTTCAGCAGCGCTCTGAGGACACTCTACGGCCTCTAGAGCAGGAGCTGCAGCAGCGCCTCCTGCAGGGGGAGAAGATCACTGCAGCAATGGAAGACACAGGACAACAGATGCAGGCTGTGGACAATATGATGCAGGTGAGCACTCAACAATAATAAATCAGTCAAACACTGGGCTTTAGAAAAACTGTAACTGTTTGTGTACAAACTGGCCTGGCTGCTTTTTGGCAATGGAAGTTACTATAAAACTATAAAACAGAAAAACAAAAAGGCATTAGCTTCAAAAATAAAATTAAAATTGGCAAACAGGACAACATTTGCACGTTTAGAATAGTTAAACTGATGTCAGCCTGGTTAATGAGGCAGCTGACATAAAGATAAAATGCATATATAGATTCAGCCACACAAGTATAATATAGGTACTAATTTGTACACATACAGTTTGATGATTATGCAAAAAGTGAAAAGGTTAAAACATTTCAGCATTTGTGCTCAATCAAGTCCTAAAGCAGTGGTTCTCAAACTGTGGTAGAGGTCTAGAGCCTTCTCTTGTGGGTCTCAATGAGGTTTCTCCACTTTATTTTAATTCAGTCTTACCCTGAAGACACTGATAGTTTAAGGCAACTCTGTTTTGACATTGGCATACACAAAAATAGATGTGCAAAGCAGTGTCATTTTTTTCTGGTGTGGTATAAAAAGTTTGAGAGCCTTTGTTGACACAAGTCTGTGTATGCATCCTTGTGCTGTCTCAGAAGTAAAACTGTCTAAAGCATGTGACTGAGATGACTCTCTTTGGTCCAGATGCAGAGGGAGCTGCTGGAGGAGCTGAATAAAGAGCTGAGACAGTGTAACCTGCAGCAGTTCATTCTACAGGCCTCAGGGTCCAGCCCATCCGACCTGACTAACCTGATGCCAGCCTCCGACTTGTACCTGAGCAACGCCAGCCTCATGGAGTAAAGCTCCCCTGAAACTGTTTGGTTTCATCTTAAGACACTATAGTTCTGCATCTAAATCCATGTTCGTCTGTGCACCTTTAGTTCAGACCAACTCAGCTCTAATCCATTTAGTCTGGATTAAGAGTAAATACCATATAACACAAAATACAAAGAAAGACACTATTGTTTTAATATTATTTTATTATTAATATTATAACTAGTTATAATTAAAATTAGATTAAGAGTGGTTAACACTCCTGCCTTACAGCAAGAAGGTTGTGGGTTCAATTACTCTGCTTTTTTCTGCCTCCATGTCCTCCTGTGGTTCTCTCTGGGTACTCCCCCCACCACCCAAAAACATACATGTACAATACAATACAATACACTTTATTGTCCCCTTGGGGATATTTGTCTTGGACTCATGCTACAATCATAGTTCCATAGAATAAAAACACAGACAGGAATACAAAGAAATACAAGTCATAAATGTAGGTGAATCTAAATTACTCCAGTGAATGAGAGTCTGTGTTCAGGGTGTACCCTGCCTCAGGCCCAAAGCTCAAAGACTAAAGCACAGACTTTAGTGACCCGGGACCCCTAAGTGGAAAAGGTCAATAAATAAATAATTAGATAATGTTGTTTTTAAAATAAAGCTACACTAAAATAAATCTTAGAATATACGTATCAACAGACAAAGATAAATGTGGCCTATTTGGCATAAAAGATGGACTCTACCAAATAAGTGATATTTAACCCCATGCAGTCACATGAAAGTCACATGACTTGTAAGAGTCACATGAACACCAGCTTCAAAGAGTCAAGTATCAGTGTGTTATACTGACGTATTAATTTATTTTTTCTCATATGGACATATTTTCCTGTAAATGCTGCTAACCAACTTGACAGGAATGGAATAAAAAAAATAACTAATAATAATTATAAATAACAAAATAACAACAAATTTTCTATAGTGAAAAAATATTTATAATATCTAACTTTAACTTACCTCAACCTCAAACAAATTTTGGAATTGTTTTGGTCTGAACTAAAAAAAGTGGACTACATTCGTCGTATTCAATGAAATGTATCACTATTTCAGAAATCAAAGTAATCACGAATGTGCCACTACAACCTTTTTCAACCAGTACCAGCACATACTTTAAAGTACTCACCACTATTTAGAACCAACATGAGCACTTTATACATCAACAAATCCTTTAGGAAGAAATGTTGATTTGTCAGATTTTTGTTTGTATTAAAGGAGTCATTTTCAGGGTTTGACTATGAAGGACCATCAATGAAGGATCAGTAAATGTTATATCACTCTATATGTCAAGTGAAGGATTAAGTGTGACTGAAAAACACAACACATATTGTAACCAGCCAAGTAGCATACATTTATCTAATATTTTATATTTTTTCTCATTTCTACCTGTATAATTTTATTTTTTTTAACAGCTATGCCCTTACCTATGTTTCACCAACACTGTTACACTGTTCAGAAAAGTAATAAGCTTTGCCTTTGTCATAGAATTCACCTTAATAATAAACTAATAATGAATTCTATTACAATACACATTGACATTTGAATTATTGAATATGTTCAAATAAACATGTCGGTTTGTATCTATGTGACTATTTTATACAAGATTACTGTAAAGTATGGCCATAGCAAGTACACTGTAAAGATTAAGTAAACAGGAGACAGGCGAGTTTGTGTCTTTTTTCAGATGCTTTAAATGGAAATGAAAGGACCAAAGGTGACACTTACACTGCTCTACAGCCCATTACTCTGGCAGGGTTACACACAGAAACTGTTGTTTTTGTCCCTTCTACAATAAGCATTCTTAATTATAACAAACGGCCACTACACTTTCAACATGTTAAACTGTATTTAGTAACTGAATGAGGGGAGTTATTTTTTAATGCATGTTGTGATTGTATTGAAACCTGTCAAGACATATTTCTGTCTTAGTTTGATTTTGACATAGACAATGAAGTATCTTATTAACTTTATAAAATAAAGCTTGACCAAGTACCCGCGTAGTTATAATAGAAAATGTGGCCCATTGTTAATAATATTCTTTCTGGTCTTTGGAGCTGTTATAACATCACAGACACAGACTTACTCAAGTGAGACTCAACTCAGACTTGGTGACTTGGATTGGACTCTAACACTGAGGACTTGAATGTGAATATACAGCAAGGGGCATGGTTCTGGCCATGCATGGGGCAAATGTTCTGTTGATCCCTTTGAGGTCCCTCACCAAGTGTCCTCTGATTGGCCTCTCTGTACATCCAAAGCTGTAATTGGTCCTGGTCGAGCAGATGTCAAGGTCAGGTGTTGGAGTCATTTGGGGCGCAGTGGTAGAGCGGTTGTCCATCAACCGGAAGAAAGGCGGTTCGATACTTGTCGTCCCCACAATTCATACTGTCGTTGTGTCCTTGGGCAAGACACTTAACCCACCTTGCCTTGTATGAAAGTGAATGTATGTGGTGATGGTCGGAGAGTCTGTAGGCGCAGAATGGCTGCCACGTCTCTGTCAGTCTGCCCCAGGGCAGCTGTGGCTACAGATGTAGCTCACCACCACCAATGTGTGACTGTCGAGTGAATGAATAATTGATATGTAAAGCGTCTTTGTGTCGCCGGAAAAGTGCTATATAAACTTGATGTAATAATAATAACAATTTGTGACCCACAAAATGTAAAGACTCAGTGCAACTCCAACCAACCATTTCAGAAAACTAAAGAAATCTCAGCCAGGATCAGCTCTGGCCTTTGGAATTTTTTAGACATTTAAATCAGTGAAAAGAGAGATAAACTTATTACAGCAAAGCTAAACATTTAAACTTTTTCATGGTTTTATTATACATTCCTCCACCAGAGGGCAATGTCTGATGTACTCTGGGATAATGTATGGCAGCTGATACTGACGGCCTCACTGTAAAAGTACTGAGCATTTCAGTCCTTTCTGGATTTTCTCCATAGTAATAACCTCACATACACTTTTCATTGGCAGTTATTTCCGTCACAGCCAATCCCATGTTGTCCTGTGGTCACATGACACTGGTTGTATCGTCCAAATCAATTTCCCTTTCTTGTCCACTTTATGGCATTTCAGATGTTTGTGGTGGAGTAGGTGGTGGAGAAGTTGTCCATGCGTAAGCGCACCACCTTGCCTTTGGGCGGAGTGGAGTACAGGGGGCAGCAGGAGAACACCTCGCGACAGGCCTTACGGAAGTTTTCAGACAGAAAGGCGTAAAGCACAGGGTTCACACAGGAGTTTCCGTAGGACAGACAGTGAGACACGATGCGGAAGGCAAAGGAGGCGTCGTTGAGAGGGAACATGCCGAACTCCACCCACATGGCTATGATGTGGTGGGGCATCCAGCAGATGGTGAAGGCTGTGACCACCAGCAGAATCGTCTGGGCCGTCTATGAAAGAGGAAACAGAAAACAGGACATTTTTAGATATCTGTTGATCTATATAGGGCCTCTAAAGTTGCATATCCTGAAATACTCCAGCTGATGGTGACATGAGGACACTGTGAATGATCATCAGTTAACTGGGCTAGCACTGACAGACACTGACGGACAACCATTAACTCTCATATTCATTCACTATGGGCCATTTAGTTTTATTAATACTACATGCACTCCTATCTCACAACAAGGTCAATCCCCAGACTGGCCAGGGACAGCCTGTGTGGAGTGTGCATGCCCTCCCTGTGCTACTGTGGGTTTTCTGGGGCCTCTCTGGCTTCCTCACACCGTCCAAATACAATTGCTTAAAAATAATTGGGAAATATTCACCCAAATTTGGCTTTTCATTTACTTGCAGGTTTTTTTTATTTTTTTGTCTTTTTCGAAATGGAGTTAAAGTCCGTTAAGATCAATAGAACGATTTTGGTTACACTTTATTTTACACTTGAGACATTGTATCTATCTCCTTGTGTAAGAAACTGTAATAACATGTAACTACATAGTACATACATAATGTGGTTATATGTATTTACATATTGTAGGAGGAGTTAGGGTTTGTATGTACTATGTAGTTACATGTTATTACAGTTTGTTACACAGTGTGTGGCGTTGTATTTAATGATGTAGATACAATGTATTAGTAAATGTAGTGTAAAATAAAGTGTTACCAAGAATAATAATAAAGATTGACATCGCAAACATACACATGCCATCAGCTGTAAGCAATAATTCATGTTTGCAGAGGACAAAGATTGGACAAAAGCTATTCCTCTGTCAAATCTGAAGATGTTTAATGGGAAAGAGCAGTGAGTTGCATCGTATTTCAAACAGAAATGTAGGGGTCAAATCACGATGAGAGATGCTTAATTTAAACCCACATATCCATTTCATTCATGTGTCATTATCCTATTAGTTACCAATCCAGCCTCAAGCAGTGGATTTTACTTCTAAATTTTTAAGCTGTTCCTTTGAGACGTGTTCATACCCAACAGAATGTCCCTGCATGGCTACTGTAGGTTTTTACAGACAGGAACCAAAACCAAAGACCTGTAAAATTTCAATCTGGACTGTCAGCAGGCAAAATTCAGCATCTTTACAAAACATTTTATTACTTTTTAAAATCCCCACAATATGATTCATGCTCCGAGAGGTCATAATGTTATGGCTGGCTACCCACAAACAACAGCCCTTCAGTTTATTGACAGCCTGCCCTACACCACTCTGACATCCATTACCACGCAGCACAACTCAGAGTGAGCAGGACAAAGTGTCTGCCCACTGACAGCTCTTCAACAAGCTGCACTTGAAGTAACTCCAAAACAACACGCCCAGGAGCAAAAATAGTCTGGTCCTAGGATGTGTGAACAATTGAACTCAGTGAACAAAAAACTTTTCCCCGAGCAACGTCATCAAAAAGAAACACGCATTTTTAGACATGTGTGTTTAAATAACAACATTACACTTAGTAGACTGTTCTACTCCTCCATGTCGCTGCTGTGTCGTTTACCATTGGCACATAGAGCGAGATTGCTAACAAGCATCACATTTGCACAGCCCTAAAGTCATGTGTGTGTGTTACCTCATATACATTTCTATGTCTAGCTTAATGTAGGATTGGTGACATGTATGCTAATTTTAATCAGGCAGAACTCACGTTAACAATCTTTGATGAGGAAGCACAGCTCTCTAAAACAATGCAGGTATAAGTAAGTAAGTAAGTAATTTATTTATATAGCACCTTTCTCAGATAATTATCACAAAGTGCTTTACAACAGTGTTTTTACATGGAGCTTCCACTCACCCATTACATCCACTCCTGGGGCAGACAGAGAGGGGGGCTGCCACACACACAGCGCTCAACCTTCTCCTACCACCACCAAACACACCCCCACAGTCACACACATTCATACACCAGTGCTACAGACACTGGTGGCAAGGTGGGTTAAATGTCTTGCCCAAGGACACAACGACAGTATGAACTGTGGGGCGAGCAGGAATCGAACCTTTCGGTTGAAGGACGGCCGCTCTACCACTGAGCCACTGCCGCCCATATGCCGCCCGTATAACTCTGGCTACTCTACGTGGTCGGTCTGTACAAGTCCAGCAGAACATAGTCTTAAGCATCAAGCAATGTCTAGAATGTGGCCATTAGCTGCAGTAGCCCTAATGTTCATATAAATAGTGATGTTAAATATTGAGCCACATGCTAATGTTCTCTACCCACCCACTGACAGCACTCACATGTAGTTGATTATAGCCGCCCAAAGAGGACAAACAGAGCACTGCCTTGGAAGAGTTTGGAACGACTATAAGCCATCATAAACGTGTGATTGAAGGACTGAGGCACCTGAAACACTACAATATGCACCCACCATCTTGCCACCCATTCAATATAGGCTACATGCAGTAAAATATGATCTACATAAGAATATGTATATGTGAGGAATTAACTTTATTGTGGTGCGTTTGTTTTGAGAAGTTAATGTAGTAATGCTGAGGCAGTCAGGGGTTATAAATAAAGTGTATAATTTTGTGAATTTGTAGGTACAATTTAGAGGTGAAAAAGGTCGGCAACCACCACAAACTGATACATTTCCTGCAGGAAACACTGCCTAAAGGAACACTAGCATGTAACTTTACAGCTCAGCCTGCCAAACTACAAAGAAAATGCCTTGGCTCGTCTGTGGAGTAAAAAGTCAGAGGTTCATTCAGAACACACTGGCTTTTTTAAGCCACGTTTCCACTGAGACGTTCAGGTTGGGTCAGTACAACACTGGAAGGAGGCTGCGGAAGCTTGGGTTTCCACTGCAGTGCAGGATAGAGTTAGAGTGACGTGTCAAAAAGTTGCATCACTGTTCTCTGAGTATCTACATGGGATAAAAATGAAGTCTGTGAAGTGAACTTTTAAAATGTAGGTGCACTGCCATTAAAAAGACAAAAATTGCAACTAAATCATAATTTGTGCAAAAGGCTAGAGCTGTATACTGCTGCAAAAAACAGTAGAAGAATACCGTTTCCTGTTAAATCACAGCTTTAGTTTGGCTTGTGTTTAATGCAATGTAGACAAGAAATGCAATGTTTAAAAAAATTTTGTGGGGTGCAAAAAGTGGTGGGGGGCACCCCTTGCTCAGCTGGTGGAGCACTCACAAATATGCAAAAAACACAGAAATACATACTCACTTCAAATTAAAGGCGAAAAATGCCCTTAAAGTAAAGGGTAAAGCAAAGACATCTGATCAAGGTTTTTAAGGTGAAGATGTTTTGTCTCTTCTTCAAGAGACTTTGTCAATTCTGAGATCAACTGATACAAGAGCTGAGCTTATATCTCTAGAGGGAGGACTTTCCTGAAACTCCTCCCTCTAAGTTTCAGTTTCCCTGAAACCAAACCTGATGGGCCAGGTTGTTCCGGTCTCAAAGTCGTTAGCTCTGAAAGAACAGGGAGTTGTTAAAGGCTCAGATGAGTTGTTAGTGACACTGTTAAATTCAGGAGTTGTTGTTGTTCCAGAGTGAAACTGTTTTGATTTAGGTTTCAGAACACTGTTGTAAATACTAGGCAATATTAATCTGAGGCCACTTCCTCTGTTCAGAGAGTGCTTTTTTCATTTCAACTCTGTCCAAAATTCAGACATTGCTGTCCTCAAAGGAATGTCCTTTCTCTTTGAGGTGGAGGTGAACTGCAGACTCAGGTCCTCCAGGATTAGCTCTTCTGTGCTGATACCTCCTCTTGTGAAGCTGTTGTTTAGTTTCACCGACATAACTGTCACTGCACTCTTCACTGAACATTACTCTGTTTGTGCGGGGGTCTTGTCTTTAGGATGGACCAGTTTTTGATACAGAGTATTCCCTGGTTTAAAGTGGAATGTTTTGTTTGTAGCAAATCCTTTTAAGTTTTTCAGATAAACCTGACACATAAGGGATAACTACACCCTTCCCTTTTGTCCCTGGTTCCTGTCTGTTTGGTGTCTGTGTCCTCTTGGTTTTGTTGAAAGTCCATCTGGGGTATCCACAGTCTCTCAGAGATTTACAGATGTGTTGTTTTTCTTTCCGTTTACCTTCTGAGGTTGTGGGCACCTCTTGTGCTCTGTGCTGAAGAGTCCTGATGACTCCCAGCTTGTGCTGCAGAGGGTGGTGGGAATCAAACAGAAAATATTGATCTGTGTGTGTTGACTTCTTATAAACTTCTACTTGGAGAGTCCTGTCCTCACAAATGACCACTGCACAGTCTTAGAAAGCCAGGCGGTTGTTTATGGCATCTTCACAGGTGAACTCGATGTTCTTTTACACTGCGTTGATGTGTTCTGTGAAGGCTTCTACTTCCTGGGTTCTGATTTTGACCCACGTGTCATCAACATCTCATAGGACTGTTTGCACTTTACATCTTTCATCTTGGGGTATGAAATATTTATTACAAGAAACAGACAGGCCTGTTGTGTTTTTCCCATTTGTTTCACATTTAGTCAAAAAAAAGATTCTCTCTGCTTCAGCAACAGCAGTGTTAAGTGCCACCTTTTGGTAAAGTGGTACATTAAGCATGTTTGAAAACTCTTAGTACGTCCTTTCAAAATGGAAAGACCCTTTAAAGTGTGCTGTATTGACCCAATCCATATCACATGCCTTTTGTCTCAACAGCTGTCTCACAGATGTATTCACAGATATTTCAAAGGACAGCTTTTTTCCATCAAATTGTTTGGGCTGCTGTTGATGCACAGATGATAATTATACAGGACGTCAGACAGGCTGCTACCACTTAGGTTTGTAAAGCATTGTTTATTTGAAAGATAGGCCTTGGAGCATGCAGCTGTGGTCCTCTGATGGAAGCTCACACAAGGCTCAGGGTCATGGTTCCAGTCTGCCACTAAAGCTCTTTTAATCTTATTGATGCCTGCTCGACCGTCTCTGTTTGTGTTAGGTAACCGTGTGTTAGTTTTGTAATTGATTTGTTTAATAGGTGCACATCGAAAAGGAAGCAGTGTCTGCACATAGTGTATGATTATTTATAAAGTGTTTAGAGCAGAGAGAAAACATTAGAGAGAAAGCACTCAAAAGGAAGTAAGGGTAGAAGTAAACAGTCAGGAACGCATTGTTAAACCGATCAGAAGCCAGCGAGCATGTAAAAACAGGACAGTGGTGCGATACGGATATACAATTTTTGTCTCTTCAATCGTTACTTCTAAGTGCCCAAAATCCAGCCAACCTGTTAGAGCCAGCAGTAAAATGTCAACAATTGGTAGCGGTCCAATGGCTTGCCCAGGGACACATTGACAACACGAACAGGAGGAGCAGGGAATTAACCGTCAACCTTTTGGTTACTGGTTGATGCTTTCTAACTCCTGAGCCTGTGCACTCTCTGCACTCTGTACTTCACAGAGGGCATCTAGACGTCAGAAAGAGATGAGTAAGTACTCGCTCTCCAATGAAAGGGAACAGTTTTAAAGCCAGGAAGCCAGGCGCTGTAGAAACGTCAAAATAATGGAGATGGAAGTCACCGTTAACACAAATGATCCTTTAGTGTTTCATCTGTGACCCCTTTTTGAATGAACTGTTTGACTATGGCCTTGAAAAAAACAAGTGCTTACTTTTTTGATTTGCTGTAAAGTTTGTCTGTAGAGGTAAAATTATTTAATAAATCCCTCTCAAGGTTGGTTTAAGAAACATGTTGGTGTCGACAAAATGTCAAATCTTTTGAACTAAAACATTCCATTGAACTGCCTTCTGTCATTTCTTCTCTCCTGCTTTTGACTCTGAATAATTTTGTCTTCTCGTTATCCTATAAAAAATTTCTTTCTAGAGGGTCTTTGAAAGCAGTAACAGCTGACGACATTTGACATCCTCCACACTAGGCTTTATTCAAGTTAAGACACACAGAAAAAATGGGTGTGTTGTATGATGTGATTTGATTGCTTTTGTGGTATTTTTATAGTTATGTGTGGCAGCAAAAATGTTAAAAAAGTGATCAGTGGTTAGTACCAGCAGGAACTGTGTTTTGGATAAAAGCTGGATCATACCTACTTGTGGACTATTTCTGGGTACTGGTCTTGAAGGCAGATGGAGTCACTATCTCTGTGCCTGTCCTTAGCAGCTCTGGGAGAATCTCCTCTGTTCTTAGTCGTGTCGTCTAAATATTTAGCCAGACTTTGTTCCAGCTCGATGTGCTGTAAACTGATCTACGATGTGCACCATGTCTGCTCATTGTCTGCAGCCTCAGAGGGTGGCCGCGCTGCCCTCGGAGCCCCGCAGCAGGAAGTATACACTCAGATTAACGAGCTGTTAACACGGGCCAAGAGCAGAGGTGGCAAACAAATGGTTTTTACTAATTTAAATAATAAAATAGAAATAAATAGAAATAATTTGAAGAAAAATGTTTTTCCAAACTCACATTTGGCTCTATTTTAAGTAATTTTTTTTACAGAAAAACATTTTGCAGAATTAACTCAATTTCTTTAAGATAATGATTTGCAAATTACCTAATTATTTTAACTAAAGTTACTTAAAGCAGCACCGTGTAACTTTTAGCCAGTAGAGGGCGTAGATCACACTTTCTGCAACTGCATTGTCTGCAGCACCATATTTTTTACAAGTGGAGCCTATCCAAGCAGCACATTTGGTAGAAAGAACATGTCTTCTGAAACAACAGGGCCTTTTTAGTGTATTTTGTACAAATAGGACTTTGCTAAGGTCCATATTGGCCTATTTTCTGAATTATATGCGTAGTGTGGTAGAGCACCTTACTCACTAAATGTTCTGATGTGTCCCCACCCCGGGACAGGAAAGTTATACTGAGGGTTTCTGTCCATCTGAGGGGACTGTGCCAGTGAGATAGGCCTAGTTTTACTGATCTCATGTCTAAGAATCAGAATGATCTGAGAATATATATATTTGTGGCCTAAAGTTAAAAAGTATGTTGTTGTTTAAAGTTGCTACTTTAAAGTTGTTATTTAAAATGACGTTTTACTTTTCTAATTATGTACAGCAAATCCTATGCACACCCTAACACAGGTAAACAGTACCACACATGGCCTGCTGTCATTAAAGCAAAGAGCTCTGTTTGTCAATGCACTCACTCACAGGTTGTGCCACAGGTCTTCATAGCTGTAAGAAGAAAAGGAAGCAGTTGGTGTTTTCATGGGGTTTCCAGGAGGTTCCATGGCATGATAACAAGGAAAACACACAAAGTCCTCCATCATCACTGTGATGTTCACTGTGCTATATTCTCAGTGGTGAATCTGACACAGATACTAAAGTGTATGAGGAAACACTCTCAGCTGGAGCACAGCTCATGGATGTGTTTGGTATAAATTGAGTGATTGGACTCTGTGAGCCACTTCTGATCCAGAACTCTTTATGTAGGTTCATGGAATGTGTTTATACTTAACTGTTTTCAGTAACTGTATTAAATATTTGTTTTGTATGTGAAAAACAATATCTTTAAGAAACTAAGTGAAGTCAACATTGTGTTATTGTATAGTTATGGCTGACTAAACTTAAGTACTAATAGAAAGCATCTAGACTCAGTTTTCAAGATGAAGATGTTTCTTCTTTATTCCAAGAGACTTTATCAATTCTAAAATCAACTGATAAGAGAGCTGAGCTTATATCTCTAAAGGGAGGAGTTTCCCCTGAAACTAACTCTGATTGAACCAGGCTGTTCTGGTCTCATAGTCGTTGGAAATGAAAGTGAAGTGTGACTCCTGATATGAGAGTCATTAAGGCTCAGGAGAGTCATTAGTGACACTGTTACACTGTTGATGTTGTTTGTTCTAGAGTGAAACTCTTTTGTTTTAGGTTTAAGAACATTGTTATAAATACTAGGCAACATCAATCTGAGGACACCTCCTCCGTTCAATGAGGACTTTTTTTTTTTCACAAAAATGGCTTTTTTTACAATGTTCTCAATCCATCTTGCCTCTTTGGCCAAAATTTGGACGTTGCTGTCTTCCTGTTTGTGCGGGGGTCTTGTCTTTAGGATGGATCAGTTTTTGATACAGAGTATTCCCTGGTTTAAAGTGGAATGTTTTGTTTGTAGAAACAAAAAGTTTTTCAGATAAACCAGACACATAAGGGATAACTACACCTCCCTTTTGTCCCTGGTTCCTTTCTGTTTGGTGTCTGTGTCCTTTTGGTTTTGTTGAAAGTCCATTTGGGGTATCCACAGTCTCTCAGAGATTTGTGTTGTTTTTCTTTCCGTTTACCTTCTGAGGTTGTAGGCACCTCTTGTGCTCTGTGCTGAAGAGTCCTGATGACTCCCAGCTTGTGCTGCAGAGGGTGGTGGGAATCAAACAGAAAATATTGATCTGTGTGTGTTGGCTTTCTATAAACTTCTACTTGGAGAGTCCTGTCCTCACAGATAACCGCTGCACAGTCTAAGAACACCAGGCGGTTGTTTATAGCATCTTCACGAGTGAACTTGATGTTCTTGTCCACTGTGTTGATGTGTTCTGTGAAGGCTTCTACTTCCTGGGTTCTGATCTTGACCCACGTGTCATCAACATACCTGAACTAGTGACTGGGGTCTGCACCTGGGAATGAGACCAGAGCTCTGTTCTCCACTTCCTCCAGGTACAGGTTAGCCACAATCAGGGAAGACAGGTGATCCCGTGGCACAGCCGTGTTTTTATCTGTAGAAGTTACCTCTGAACTGGAAATAAGTAGTGTTTAAACATACCTCCAGTAAACTGCAGATGGTGTCCGGGGTGAGGTTGGTCCTGTCCTGTAGAAATGTGTCATGTAGGAGTCCCTTCCTTACAATCTGAGTGCTTCATTGGTGGGTGTTCAGGTTTAGTTTCAGGTCAAATAATATAAGCTAGGGTCTCTTACCAGTTGATCTCAGAATTGATAAAGTCTCTTGGAATTAGAGACAAAACGTCCTCACCTAGAAAACTGAGTCCAGATACTTTTGCTTTTCTTCAGAATGACCTGGATGACTGAGAACCTTCACAGACTTAAGTAGTAATAGTTGATGCTCATTTTGGAAACAATAACTTGGAAACTGGATTTTAGTGCTGTGCTGTAACTAAAATGCTTTTTAAAGTAAAATGTTTCTGACGCATCTACTGATCCAAGGTCAGCAGCCGTTAGTCATAAAGACCGATACATTCAATGTGCCGGCCATACCTTTTCTTTTGTTTGACAGTATTTCAAGTAAAACTGTTTGAACCGTAGCATAATCCCAGTACAGACAGTGTTTATTTCTTAAATATTTAACCAACTCTGGATGAACGTGAGTGGGGTTTCTCCCACACACCACATCTCTTTGGTGCTCACAGCTGAACTAGTCATAATGTTTACAATGACTCAGCACAAAAAAAAAACTGAGCAGCATTGTAATGGCCCCATACACTGCTTTTTCCACATTTCCTTATGTATTCAATTAGCTGTATCTTTCTGTGTTCATATAAAACCTTAAGTGGACATAAAGTGCTCCATATATCCTCCATGTTGTAACAGTTCATCCTGAGACTGATCCTCTCCACAGCGGCGCTGGCACCTCCTCTGCAGCTAAAAAGATGATTTCGATGGAGCATTTTCTTTAACGATTTATTTCCCTGAACTCTAGTAACAGCTCACGAGTACAACAATGTTTTAGGACAATTTTGAGACAAAGAAAAAAAAAGGTTGGAGAATATATTTTTAAGAAAAAACATGCAAATTTGCAAAGTAATAGATTTGCATGAAAGAAAGTTGCTACACGGAAGTGGAAACACGACACTAGCAGAAGTTGATTTGTATTTGTTTTAACAACGCCAAAATTCAAATTTTAGGAATGTTTCTAACTAGCCCTAACTCAGGCTGTGCTGCGTGCATTCTCAACACACACCACCAACCACACATGCAACCAATCACATGCTCTTCTACCCCATACACACACAATACATCCCTGAACAGTCAGTAATAACAACTCCTGTGCAACAGCATATCTTAACAAGAACGTTACTGCAGGGTCGCCACAATATGTTTGCATTAACCGCCAACACAAACTATTAGGTACTGACATTATTTTCCTTACACACGCAAATGCATGACATTAAATACAACACCCAAGCAAATTCATTCTTTTGACTGTAAAAATGTACAAGATTCAGCTCATCCCTAATGCGTGACGCCATGTGTCTTATGCTATAGATGTATTTGCAAATTTGTGGCTTTTTTTTGTACATTTGCTTTTTTTTCTCGTTTATTATTATATTATTACAGAAATTAGTATTAGTTTAGGATTATTATATTAAATTGGGACTTTAAATTCATATATATGCTCTCCAATATTTTTTGATCTTCATCTCAAAATGGCTCTAACACGGTGTTGTACATGGGAGCGGTGCAGTATATTTGAAAAATAATGTGTGACCATAAGACACATATTATATTGTGTTTTAGTAAAAGCAGAGGAATGCAGTGCAGCTAAATAGACCTGAACTCCTTTAACCATGAGACGTGGTGTATTTACTGTTCTGTCTCAACTACTGACTATTTGGAAATGCTGCATGTTTATCATTCCACTTTAAGGCTGTAACATTTCAAAATGAGTAATTGTATTAGGTGACTTTTTAACATAAGTCCCAAGACAGCAAATAACAAAATAATGTTCTGCTAAATATTTATAGAAATGTATACTATAGCCTGTCACTTTTTTTTATTGTCACTTTAAAATCCATGGCACCTTTATGACAAACCATCCCTGCACTATTCTGAGCCTGCAAAAAGTGTAGGGCACTGCAGAAATGTAATTGTCTGAGCACATTACGTTGAAGTGACGGGAAGCAGCTTGTGGTGTGAAAAGCAGTGGATTTGTCTGTTCGAACCTCCCCACAGACAGACTTATTCCTGATGCTGGCACTATTTCAATAGTGAATGTGAATATAAATCAAGATAGTAACGGCTGAGTGACTTGAAAGAGACAGTATCTTGACCTGGATGAGTGTGGAGCCGAGAGAGAAAAACTGATGAAATACGATGCAACTCTTGACTTCACATCAGCTCAAAATGCAATGTAAGTCATTCTGGTTCCTCGTGTGTTTGTTTGCCACAAAATGATTTATCTGTAGAGTGCTCAGTGGTTAGCACTCCTGCCTCACAGCAAGAAAGTCAGGTCCTCTTGTATATAGTTCAATTATGCATATAGACCTGTCAGTGTTATTGATTGTGCAACTTATCTGACCACAGTTTGTGTCGGGACGAGAGGCAATAGAACTTTCCAAAAACAGTGACATTAACTCAAACAGGAGCAGTCCCATGTACACTGAAACAGAGTTGAAATTCACTCACCAGGCTGCTTTTGCTATGTACCCCACATCACAGCAACTTTTATTTCATTTATTTTGAAAACTCACATTCTTTTTTATCAGTGAGAGGACTTCCTCTCATCCAATCAACGGACTGCAATTTTCAACCTTTAATAGACCACACTACTGGAACCACAGCTGGGGTGTTTACAATTTATTTGAGACTCTTCGTAACCCTGACCGTTGAAACACTTCTAAAACTGTGCTGTAAACTGTCCCAACAGCTCTGCTTGAAGAAACATGGCATGGAGCATATGTCGGAATAATCTGAATTAAAGAAGTTAAACCTGCCAGCACTGGATTAGGTTTATAAAGTGAAATACTGTGAAACTGACACTGAGTTTGCTTCTGTTCCAGGTTTAATATAATCTGAGTTCACACTAAAGTGAGTTTGGAAATGGCTGCTCATTAATCATTAATATTTGAGGTAAGGCAGCTCAATAAATTGCAAATGTTATCACAATTTTACTGGATGCAATATCCATATTGCAGGTAATGACTGATGGTCTTTTATGTGATGGACACTTATTTTTAGCCTCAAAATGATAAACAGAGTCATAAATCAAATTCTGGAGCCTTTAAATAACAATGTCCTGATTTAGACTGGTTTAGTCCTGGTTCAGTTCAGTCAAGTGGAAGTTAGACCAGAACCTTGTATTTCTATATATTTTTTAAATCAAGTTTATTAATTGAACTTTTTTAAATTGAGCTTTCATATATCACAGCTCATATTGTCACATCAAAGCATGTGTGTGTGTGTTTTTGGAAGGGTCAGGTTGGGGAATTTTATAACCCTGTTTTCTACAGCTTGTGAGCACCTACGGTAGCCTTGCTAGGACATGCTGTTTGAACAAACCTGTAGGAAATATGTCAGAGAAAAAATAAATGAATAAATCTAGTTCATAAAAGCAGAAGGTTGTGAGTTTAAACCCCAGCCAACACAAACATCCTTGGCTGACTTCGTCCTTTCTGTGAGGAGTCTGCATGTCCTCCTCGTGTTACCGTGGGTCATTTCCGGGTACTCCGGTTCCTCCCAAACACATGCATGTACAGGTTAACTGGCAGCTCTAAAGTGTCCCTAGTGAATGAATGTGAGGGAGAATGGTTGTCTGTCTCTAAAGCCCAAAGCTGCTGGGATAGGCTCCAGTCACCTGCGACCCCTAACGGGATTAAGTGGAAGAAAATGAATGAATGATTAGACACAATTTCTTTGTACAAGATTGTGTGAACTTTATTGCAGCACTTCTCCATTTTGCACTTTTTTATTCTGTGTAGTTTTAAATCTCTATTTTACAAAGACAGACACATGCAGGGAGTCATTTTTAGGTGAAATGAAATTAAGTGTAAAAAGACATACCTTTGACCAATGTCTTTCACTTTTTTCTTTTTCAACTGGTTATAATGAAATTTGACTCAAGTATAATAATAATGCATTTGTCTGTGAGAGCATAACAGTCCAAATCCTGAGTCAAGAGATAAAGAGGCAGCAGGTTTTCAGGAAGCAGCCCCCTCTTTAAAAGGTTTAATAAAAGTTTAATGCTGAGCCAAAATCAACGTACCTTTCGTTTGGAGCGCTCAGACTTCTTGGACATGTTCTTCATCTTTTTGTGAAGATGAAACAAAACCTGGAAGAAACAAAAAGTCACAGCTAATTTCATGAACAGTTTCCACCAAAGCCTTTCAGATGCTTTCTTCTGTTTCAAAGAAAACTATTCTTGGACAACACCAACTAAAGACTAAAGCAGGACTAAGCACTGACAGAAACACAAAATGTCCTTTAAATGCCCGTCCCCTGTATTAAAAAAAATTACGCTAATTAATTAGTTAGGGTCTGGAGGGCTCAGAGACAGAAAAAACTCCAGGCTCTGGGGAATATAATGAACTTTACGATCAGTGACAGTGAGCTGCTTAGAAGCAACCAACTTCTGAGGGACACTTCACACAAGCTGAGCCGCTGCCTCCAGCCTCTGCTCTCTGAGACGAGCTACAGAACAAACGAACCCAGCCGGCTTCATCCCTGACCACATTACAAAAGCACAATCATAGAAGCACTTTTATTCTTTTTATTTATTATTAATGCGTAGTAGTAAGTATTTACTGTGCTTGTATGGATGCCTTGGCTGTTGTATTGAGTTGTGTAAACTGATTTTTCCTCTGGGAACAATAAACATATCTTCAGTTAAATCTGACTCTTCTAACACCACACGGCTCAGTCTTATGGGACAGTATGACCTTTATTGTGAATAGGATGTCTGCTGCACGGTTCACTGACATGGTTAGTTGTAAATAAATGTTACAGCTAATGAACGGGTGCAGCTCGGTCATATTCTGATTTCAAATAGGTTTGTCCTGAAATTTAAATGAATCCTCACACAATGGAAATCTCTTTGATATTCCACATCTATAGCATGTTGGCACAGACTGTGAACCAACCTCCCTTTAACTCCTCTGTTTACACTTTTGAGCCAAAATACTGCTCACAGGAGAAAATGAAAATCCAGCAGAACTCTGTGACAGATGGACAGAGTTATTCAAAAGACAGACTAAACCTGGAGTCGAAAATGCATTTTTGTAATATTTACGGCTGTGTTGAATAGACTGCTGACACCATGAACTAAAGTTATAGGAGGTCATTCTTCACTAAATCTTTTCCATCCTTCTTTAAGTGTTGGGCTCTGAGTGTAAACACAGAGACACACAGATGATGTAGAAGCTGCAGAGGAGGTGCCAGCGCCGCTGTGGAGAGGATCAGTCTCAGGATGAACTGTTACAACATGGAGGATATATGCAGCACTTTATGTCCACTTAATCTAATGGAAAGTCTCCAGGAAGTGAATGTACCAGTGGCTTGTCTTCTGCACTTTATTCCTGGGGTCTGCAGCTGGTGGGCCCCGGGCCAGATAACAGACCACAGTGGTCTTTTAACTCAGACATAAAGGAGGAAATAAACCATTAATGGCAAACAAAATTTTATTTAATTTAGGGACTTAGTGTTAACATTGCTTTTATCAGAACTAAACCAGATCTAAAGGAGGTCAAAACCAGGTTGAAACAAAGGTTCACATTGATCTAAATCAGGGTTAAACCAGGAATAGAATAGGTTTAAATTAACCACAACCTAAAAAAAAAATAGAATAGAATCAGAATAATAAAACAGGTCTTCAATCTAAACCGGGTTAAAACCTACCTCTGTTACGAGACGCTGGGTTGTTCCTGAGCCACCCGTAATGTCAGACTGGATAGACATGATGTTTACGTGATCGAAGTAATTCCCTTCTCTATACAGCTCATAATTTTGTTAAACTATTAGGATCAAATATGTAAAGCCCCTTAGACATGATTTTGTAGAGGTGCTGAATAAATACACCTGTTTTTTAAAGTCTTTTTGTTTTCTTTTTTTCTATTAAAAATGGGATAGTGTATGAGGTATTCCTGTAAACTAACTATGTGTCACAGTCTCCAGAATAAAGAAAAAATAAAGAAAAGACAAGAAAGAAAACCTACCTTTAGAACTAAACTAAAGCACACCTTTAACCCAGGTTAAACCAGGTCAAAACCAGGACTAAGGAGTCAGGGAGTTCAGATAATAAACCAGGAATAAAAGCCCCACTAAAAATACACCTTAGCAACTAAAAGTATCATTTACAGACTTTTTTTATAGCAGCACACTAAGGGTTTGTTTACACTTCGGTTTAAACAGACTCTGTTACGGCTGCTCTGTTAGGCCGGTTCACTTGGATAAATGTGAATGCTAAAGACACAAACACGCTCTGAGACCCCTTCAAAACTCTGGTACAGTTTGATTCATAGACGAGCCCAAACAGGAAGACTCTCGTAAACTGGCGACAAAAACATCACCTAATTTAATTTTCCAAAGGTCGGAAAAGAAAACCAACCAAAACATTAATGTCCTTCTGAATAAAATGAGGTCAAATGTGAAGCACTAAGAAGATAAAATGCTTATTAGCATTTAGGCTAACAGCACCATCTAGTGTGTTTCTTAAAAACTAAATGCTTTTTTATTTTTCGGTCTGAAGTTTAAAATGCAGCTTTGAATACCCAGCGGACCAGGGATTTTAGCTGACGAACCGAGATTGTTTTTGGTTTTGGTGTAAACTAATGAAGCGGATTACAAGTGTGAACATACCCTAAATCTAATCCTGAATAAAACCAGGAAAAATATAGGACCAGAAAAACCTGGTCTTGACCCACCATAAAACTAAACTAAACTAAACTAGAACAAAAGAGCTGCAATAAAACAGGATTAAACCTCTCACGGACTCAGAACCACACTGAAACTAAACCTGTCAAAAACACAATTAAAGAGAACTAAAGCAAGACCAAAGTGAGACTAAATGCAGGTTGAACCAGGAAGAACTTAGTACTAGATAAAGACGGAAACTAATCTTAAACCAGGTCTAAGAAACCCAGGTCTAAACAGGCCAAATTATAACAGAGCTTAACTGGGACTTAAAGTGTGACTGAAGAAGCTTTAAAGCAGGGCTAAACCAAGATCAAACCAGGAACCAGGAAGAAATAGGAACAATAACTTTAAAAATGAACCTGCTTAAAAGCACAATTAATACAGCACACACTAGAACTAAAGCAAATGTAAACCATGGACAAAACCCACAGCTAAACTCTAGAAACTTGAATTCTTCTCAGCATCAGTAAAGTATCTAATCTAATCTAAACAGGCTATAAACCAGGTCTAAACCAGGAGTACGCACCTCAACCTTGAAAGGTTGAAGGTTTGACTCTGGACTTCTTTAGTTTAAGTTGAAGAGCCCGGATCTACAGCCTTAGCATTAGATAATCTTTTTAATAGATCACACAGCGTCCGTGAGACAGATGCATGTGTCTCTGTTAAATGTGTCTCACAGCTGGGACAGACCTTAACTTAAATCTCATTTGTTACCATCATAAAAACACTAACCCTGACCTCCGCAGACTGACCTGAGCTTCACGGGGCAGTTGGATTAAAACTAATGACAAGAGCATAAACAGCAGCAGAATGAATGCTTTTGTGTCGGCAAAAGAAGACTAAACAATTCCTCTGGTGAATTAAAGCCTTTGTGTTCAAGAGTTCAGACAAACGGATCATTCTGTGACCTAAGCAAGTGGGACAGACGTAAGGGACCATCACAGTGGACTGGATCTGGGTTGTCCTACAATCATCATGGTTTGTTTTGATTGACACTTTTGTTGTATTTTGTGTTGGTAACTGATCACTGATAGTGTCACTGTCAAAGTCCTGGAGGTGTGGGGTAAAAAACTGTCTAAAGACATGTTTCTTGGGGACTTTATTGGTGGTGTTTTGGAGCCCTTGTATTAAAAGCTTTATCACATTTCACAAATTAACTTCAATTGACTTTCTCAATTTTCTTGCCGTCCCTGTCTCAGACACCACTCTGCCCCCAACAACAGCCTAGAGACTTCTGCTTCTCTTAATTATACAAATAAGATGGTAAATAAAAGTAAAAACCAGACCAATTTTTACCACAAAATACTAATACAATACACCAAACTGAGGTTTAGAGCTTTTTACTCTGACTTCATAAACTTTATTTATTGCCAGTATGTATTCCTTTTTCATGTTGCTTCCCGTTTCTCTGTTTGTTTTTCCTTCTTTATTTATTTATTGCTGTTTTATCTGCTCCTTTCTATGTTTTATAGGTAGGCATTACGTCCTTATTGACAAGAGGTGTGGACCAATTACAGCGCTTCTTTTTCCTGACGCAAGCTGTGATTGGCTAAAGACCTGGTATGGGCTGATCCTTCTCATCTAATAAAAGCCTTGATAATAAAGACTATAGATGACATGTTTGGGTCTGGATGTTTCCCAGATGATTCCTGTCACAACATGCTGGTAGGTGATTAAAGAGTCCCTCATCAGCATTCAAAAATGAGTTTAGATTATGACTGATAATGGGATGTAAAATGTTAATTGTGACTGAACTACACTGAACTTAAGTAAAAGTGTTTGGAGCAGAAATATTGCCACTCTTTTATGATCAGACTGAAACTGCTGCAGTGTTGAGTTATGATTGAAAAAAGTCTGGAAAAAACTGACATCAGCTATCTTTTTTATTGTGCCGTTTGTGTTTGGACTTTCACCGTGGAGACTGATCCTTCTGATAAGTCACAGGCTGCAGGTCTGCTCTGCTCACTGCTTGTTAATATCATCACAATTAGGTCAAAGTGATTATTAACAGGTCCTCTGTTAGAAACCCTCCTGAATGTCATGTGCAGCGCGTCTCAGCGCAGCTCCTCCCTGTCCAACGATCGTTACGCACAACAGCGTCCACTCTCTGCGGAGTGAAAGGCGGAGGAAACGAGACTAACGAACTTTGAAGTCCCGTGAGTGGACTGGGGGAACATAGATGATATACCCAACCGTGATAAAGATTACTGCACTGATGACAGCTGCTGATTCATCAAGACTTGGACAATTGAATATTTTTAAGGATTGAATTGGATGTTTGTTTGAGTAAGGCTTTAACTTCACACACTAACAATAATGTTCCATATATATAATAATGACTTCATTTTGTTGAACATGTGATAATGTGGAAAGAGGATCACTTTTTATTTACTGCATTCACAAATGAGACAATTACACACCCACAAAGTCTTTTAAAACCATGTTGTCACTTAATTATGTGGATAAATGAAATCACTGTGATTATCTGCAGCTGGAGGAGAGCCTGCCGTGGTGAGGGAAAGGGGATCGAGGTCTTCTTTAATGACCAGATGTATGGGGCCATTTCGCATTTTTCTGAAGGGCTTTAACAGCAGGGACTTTGCGCGCGCCCTTTGCCCCGTGCTCGTGTATTTAGTCCATTTTAACCCTGTGAGTGAGCCCACTGACCTTGGCGTAGCAGCAGCTGATGAGCAGCAACGGCAGCAGGTAGCCCAGCACCAGCAGTGACACTCTGTAGACCGCGCGGGACGTCCCGGGCCAGCGCTCCCAGCAGAAGGTGCTGTTGGGGGCCGTGGGGTGTCCCGTCAGGACCTGGTGCTGGGCTACGGGCACCGAAAGCACAAGGGCCAGGGTCCAGATGAGGGCCACGCCGAGCAGCGCGTTCCTCCGGCTGCGGATGAAGGCGGACTTCTTGGAGAGCACCACGGCCACGTAGCGGTCCACGGACATGGCCGTGAGCGTGAAGATACTCACGAGCATGCTGACGGTGAACAGGTAGTGTCCGAAGGTGCACAAGAACGCCCCAAACACCCACTCGGGCAGAGAGTAGATGGTGGCGTGCACGGGAACGCACACCAGGAGGAAGCAGAGGTCCGCCACACTCAGGTTCAGGATGAACAGGTTCGTGGGGCTCGCGGCGCGCAGTGCCCCCGCGGCCCCCGCTCCGACCCCCGCGCTGTACCGAGCCCTGCCGACCACCACCAGCACCAGAGAGTTTCCCACGACCCCCACCACAAAGATGAGTCCAAAGACCACGGGCACCACCACGGCCTCGGGGCCCGGCGCGTCCCCCGCCCCAGAGCAGTTCCCCTCCGGAGCTTCGGCCCAGGACAGAGACTCGTTCCCGGGAAGCAGCATGCTGGGCCCCGCTCACTGCTCCACATGGACTGGCAGCGCAGCGCACGATGTGGATCACAGTGTGCAGCCCGGACTTCTCTGGACTGTAGGCTACACCAAGCTGCGGCAGGACGCAGCGCTGATTCCGGCCAATACCTTTCAAAGTAAAACACTAACGGCAGTGTTTGATCTGAAAAAGGACATTTGCCAAAGCAGCAATACAGTACATAATCATTGAGTAAATATGTTGACAAAAGAGACGTAGTGTGCTTAGCAAATTTGGGGCCCCAGCCTTAATGTAACGGCAGGCCGACAGATTCTGTAGCCCCTCCACAATTCTATCACAGCAATACTTCAAAACGAGTCAACCTCGGCAAAGCTTGTACGTAAAGGCGTCAGCTCAAACAACCGATTCCGATGTGGATTTTATGTTGGTAAACTTGTAAAATACTTTGCCTAACAACTTTATATTCTTCAGATTTCCATTAGATCTAAAGTAGATAAAGTAGATGCAATTCCTTGTATTCTGGTGTATTTTAAATGAATTCATGAAGATGTTAGCTGCTATATTGTGAGGTCCATGTGTCATATTAAGTTCAGGGACAGTGCATTTACAGAGACTGGGGCTTTAGCTGAGTCTGGAGACACTCACTGTCAGCACTGCTCACAGATGATTTTCCTGTCAGTTTTGGTCCGGTGCTTTTTGGGGCCCTAGGCAATTGCTCTTGGCTAATGGTAAGCACGCCACTGCAAAAGAGCATTAGCCTACACTGATCTGATTTAGGATTTGTGTTTTACTTTCCTTTGAGTGATGTATTTATCTAATCAGTTTTTGTGTTCTTGCTCACATTGGAGTAGACCTAGCCTGATTAACATGTGTGGCACTGTTCATCCCACTCTGTTGTTCATACATTTTGAGGTAAAATTTTCAGAAATTATGGCCAACATTTTGACTGAGCCTCTCACCTTCCTCTATTAACAACATATTATCTGCAGTTGAACACACAGTTCTTTATAAACAAATCAATATCTCATAAGAAGGTGTGAGAAATTAAATGAACAATTGATTCCAAAGGTCTGAAAAAAAACCTGTGACTATTTGTCAGGCAATTAATCTCCTTGCATACAGGTCACCTTTCTTCTGTCCACTCCTCAATCCGCCACAGTTACTCCTGGACCTCTCTCTTTATTAATAGAGTGAGACTCTAGAGGAATCATTCAGGAGTTTTTTCCTCCTCACTCTCAATTTATATCTACACTGGAACTAGGGGAATGAATGTCTGTAAAGGTTCTCAGTTATCCATGTCATCATGACAAAAAGGTTAATGCAATGGATCTGGACTTAGTTTTTAAGATGAAGACGTTTCATCTTTTTTTCCAACAGACTTTTTTTCAATTGTGAGCAATTAATAATCAAAAACGTCTTCACTTAGATGCTATTGCATTAACCTTTTCTTTATAAATGAATGTTGAAAAATGGCACACATTCAATATAATTAACATTTCAACACTGCATTTACATTGTCCGCACGGGCTTACAGGCACATACAGGATGCATAAATTATATAAATGACTTGGATTATTCGGCTTTTATTTTGTCCTGACTTCCGGTATGGTCTTGTTGAACTTGACGCAGACCGAGGCGCGCTCTCGGCGGCTCTGGATCGTGTTGTGACAGGTGGCGCGCATTAACAACCGGCTCTAATCAAGTGTTATCAGCTTAACAGCGGCGCCGAGGACAAGCTCCAAACGGAAACTAACTCACAAACCAGCCGCAACAACGAGCCTCCACCGTGACTCTTTAACAGCTTTAATTTCCCCTCTGGTCATTTATGACTGTTACACATGCCATACCTGCTCTTGTGGGTCACGTGACATTCATGTGGGGAAAGTCACATTATGAGTGAATACAATGCACACTGACTGGGAAATGCCATGTTAATTTATATTTGAAAAGATTGAATTTCCTCAGACATTAGCCTTATATTTGAACTCTGCTTTACTTGAAGTGTGGCATTCTTTACTGGCAATTTGTCCCAATCAAACCTATTCAAACATGCATTTAAAATGTGCTGTTACAACAGGGTAAATGTAATTACACAGTACTTCTGAGAGAGTGTGGAGGAAGAGGAGACAGGAGTAATGAGCATTATCTTAAGCAACAACTTAACTTAAAACTAATTTTTCTTACAAATATTCTGAAACTGAAGACAGAATGAACTTATACCAACTTCACACCGAATAAAAAACATAGTAAAGATTGTAACTCTATTTAAATCCACTAAGATAAAAGCAGCAGACCTGTCCAGGCCCCTACCATCCTTTCATCATATACTCTAATACCTTTTCAGTCATAATGTAGCCGGACCCTTCGTTGTCATCTTTATTTTGCGGTTTATTTGTGATAAAACATTTAGTAACCTCGTGCTCAGAACTTTATTTGCAACATTTTTGTTATTTCTCCTTTATCCTTCAACAGTTGTGTGTGATCAAATTATTATTATTATATGGCATCAAATCATTCTGTGTATCTCAAATGGGTTGAAGACTTGTATGCAGCTCTCTAAATTTAAAGTTTAGAAAAAAAACTGAAACTAACTTCTTCTACTGTTTATAACAGCAAAATAAAGGTATAGTCCAGCTTTTTATTTATATTTACACTGTTTATTCTCATAATGCAGTGTATCAATGTTTTCAAAAATGTTCTTCAAATATTAAACATATTATAGTTAACCCTGTGTCCAGGGTGTTGCCCCCCTCCCAAGGCCCAAAGCTGCTGGGATAGTCTCCAGTCACCCGAGCAGAAGAAAATGATCTTTGGATATAGCAAAATGGAATACAAACCCCTCCAGTGTTTATCCATTACTATTCCCAAACTGTGCTCTACCAATCCCTCTGTACCGTAGCACTCAAAAAAAAATCCAGAAGAACTCGATCCACTTCGTTTACAGACTGGAAACCTTGGTGCTCTCTCTTGAACCGATCCATGTTCACAGCAGTTTGAGCAGAACCAAAGTTCCACTGTCGTTTGCCATCAAGGAAAAGTGCTGATGACTGCTCTGTAACTAACACTAGACTATACATATTTAGAATGACAGCCAGCAGCCAAAACATGTATGAATAAGAATGTAAGTCAAAAAATAACACCATAAAAACAACTGACTATCGAGGCTAGAAAAAATGCCACGGTTCACAAAGACAAACCAATATTGTTTGGTTTGGGCTCAGAACAAACTTCTCAGGTTTCGGTCAGTTCCTGGTCAATGTCAAATGAGCCTTTATTTATTGTTTTGTAATAATCTGTCGGACTTGTGCTGCTGTACAGACAGAGACTTGTGTGTAACTTGTGCCTTTAGTTCTTTGAGTCACATGGCCTGCTCAGTTTGCTGTCAGTCCCACTGTCACTTCTTGTTTCCATAGTAACATAATCTCAAGATGTTCTCTGAAGATTAAAGATGTCCACTTGTCTGTGCCAAGCACTTCTGGGAGCAGCATTTTATTGACTCCATTTGTCACTGGTTTGGGAAAAAATTGATAAAAGATGTGTTTTGGACCTGCCTCGGGAGACACTCAAACGCTCATTCTTCTGCTGGATTTGAAAAGTGCTCATGGCAAAGACTCATTTTCTTAGTGAAAAGCAAGGCCAGAGTGCATATTCATACCTGAAAGTCTACATCATGGTCTGCATCAAGAAGTCAAACTCTTTTCCAGCCAAATGTTGAAAAGAATAAATAGTCACTGTACGCTGTCACTGTTAATCACATATTTCTGGGTTATGTGTAACAAACACCCCTGAGATTTAATGAAAAGTAAACTGTGATTAAAAACTTGTCAAAAGTGTATATTAATACAAAAAAAAGCATGTCCTATATGGTTTTGTCACATTATTGAATAAAACTGTAAAAAAAAAAACTACATAAGACTTTATGGTTTTTTTGGGGGGGTTCCAAAAATGTCTATTAATAAGGCTGGAAAGGCCTGTTATTTTCTACCACTTTGTCCCATTAGGGGTCATGTGTGACTAGAGCCTATCCCAGCAGCTTTGGGCCTGAGGCGGGGTACACACTGGACAGTGGCCAGTTCGTCGCAGGGCTAACATTTAGAGATAGACAGTGACAGACAACCATTCACTCTCACATTCATTCACTAGGGACACTTTAGAGTTGCCAATTAACCTGTACATACATGTGTTTGGACGGTGGGAGGAAGCCGGAGTACCCGGAGAGAACCCACTATAACACAGGACATGCAGACTCCTCACAGAAAGACCAGAGTCGGCCAGGAATGCTTTGAGTCAGCGGGGTTTTAAACTCACAACCTTCTTGCTGTGAGGCAGGAGTGCTAACCACTCTGCCACGTGCACCCACCTGTTATAAATGCTCAGATTATCATTATTAGGTCCAAGCCTTGTGTTTTCACCTTTTAGCTATGGCCTTCAGCTAGTAATCATGATGTTAAGACATAAAAGGAGCTTATATTGGTTGTAAAAATCACCTAAAATTGTTGTTTCTGTCACGTTTATAGCTAAGCAAACTAGTGACTCTTTATGTCAGAGCAATATAAGGTTTGTAATAATGTTTTTCAGCAGCTGCTTGTTGTTCCTTAGCATGATAAGCGCTATCAGTGAGTTTTTACTGTATTAGCTTGGTTTACAGTCATTTACAGCTTCTGCCCTTGTGTCCAGCTGCTGTTGATGGTGACCTGTATCCTCAGTGAAGCTCCGGTCAGTGTGTGTGCATAAAAGGTCAGTGAGTTTCTGGGCTCCTGACAGACCCTTGCATCTTTCATCCAGTGCTGCACTGAATAAACCAAAGTCATTTGGAGTAATGAGACCAAAATTCAACTTTTTGGTCACAACCATAAACGTTACATTTGGAGAAGAGTCAACAAGGCCTATGATGAAAGGTACACCAGTCCTACTGTGAAACATGGAGTTGGAGCACTGATGTTTTGGGGATGTATGAGCTACAAAGCCACAGGAAAAGATGAATGCATCATGTTATCAGAAAATACTGGAGGAAAATTTTCACTCATCAGCCCAGAAGCTGTGCATGGGACGTACTTGGACGTTCCAACATGACAACGATCCAAAGCTCAAGACCAAATCGACCTGTTATTGGCTACAGCAGCATAAAGTGAAGGTTATGTTCTGTCCATCTCAGTCTCCTGACCTCAATATCATTGAGCCACTCTGAGGAGATCTCAAAGGTGCAGTTAATGCAAGACAGACCAAGAATTTACAGGAACTGCAGGCTTTTTGACAAAAAAGAATGAGCAGCTTTACCATCTGAAAACAAAAAAAGAGCCTCATCCACAACTACCACAAAAAACTTCTGTCATTGATGTTAAAGGTGGCAATTACGGTATTAAGAATTGGGGTATGTAAACTTTTGTTCAGGGTCATTTGAGTAGTTTCTGTTTCTGTCATGATTTAAAAAGAGTAAACACAATTGTTTGACAATAAATTGCTTTACCCAACCACTAACTATGAGTGAAAGAAAAGTTTTTGCCACATTCTAGGCTGCCACATTCCAATGTCCCCCTCTTTTTGCCTGCCAGGAGACACTTCTCTGCTCAACATAAACTTTCCACATTTTAACCAACTTCTTGTGTCTCTAACTGTCGCCAAGAAAACTGTCCTCGTGAACTGGAAATCAAGAAAGACGAGAGACATTATCTATTGGAAAAATCTACTCAGAGAACATCTCAATGGAAATCTTATCTACCACCACCTCCAAACAAAGTAGCCGCTCAGATGAAAACCCCTCTTGGAAACTTCTCATTTAACATCTACCATCACAATTTACATTACATTTGCGAGATCTTTTTTTTTTGCAAGATTCAAATCCTATTCAAATTCATAAGCACCCAGCGACAAGGTACTGGGCAGCTTCATGAATCCAGGTAGATGGAAATTACAAGGAAAAAGTTTCAAACTTACAAAGGAGAGAAAATAAATATACGTAATAACACAGTTATCATGGCTGAACACAGTAATAAAACTATTTCCCATCTCTGTGACTGCCATAAACAAAGCGTCACTGGAGTGTCATAGTACACTTTTAAGATGACACTGTCTACTGCCCTTCACCGCTGTTATGTCTCTGGGTGTAGATCAAGTGTGGAGCCGATGGTTGTTGGGGGGCCAACTGGTCTTTGTTCTGTATTGTTCACACATTTATTTGTTTACTGCTATTAATGTTGGTTTATTTATTTTGTCTTTTGTTCTGTACTATATTCTGTACTATTATATTTCTTCTACACATGCGCACACACACGGACGCACAAACGCACACACACACACTCACATGCATGCACACACACACACACACACACACACACACACACACACACACGCATGCACGCACACACTCGCATGCATGCACGCACACACTCACACACACACTCACATGCACACAAACACATACACACACACACACTCGCATGCACACAAACACATACACACACACACACACTCGCATGCACACAAACACATACACACACACACACACACACTCACATGCACACAAACACATACACACACACACACACTCGCATGCACACAAACACACACACTCGCATGCACGCACACACTCGCATGCATGCAGCAACACACACACACACACATACACTCGCACTCACATACGCACGCACACACACACACGCACACACACACATATACACTCGCACTCACATACACACGCGCACACACACGGACGCACAAATGCACACACACGCACGCACGCACACACACA